>SKCR01049884.1:0-94886 GCA_019454045.1 Zanthoxylum bungeanum
TGAAATTCCAATGCCCATTTCAGCCGAGGAGGGCCCCGCTGGCATTACTGCAACCGAAGAGGGACCTCCGCCTTTGAACATTGTTGGGAATGAGCTCCCAGCCCTGACCTTCTCAATTTCCACGGGAAATAATATAGCCGATGGGGTGGGCACGCTAATTTCTCCGAAAGAGGGGAAGAACTTTAAGGCCCCCGAGGAGGAAGAGGCATCACCCTTGCTCTCCAATCCTCTTAAGGCTTGAGAGTGGGACCCGAGCATTTGGAGGCCGTCCTTCATGAGGTATGTCCGATCCTTTATGAAGACCAAGGATTTGCTCTGGGATGATCCCACAACTTGCTTCGCAGTGTTGCACAATCTCTACACTGTGGGGATGAGCCAGAGCTCAAGAATTGATGTAAGTACGACCTTGTTCGATCCTTCTCTTACACTCTGATGATAGTAAGTATTCTATTTTCCATTGAGTTAGCTCAATTTTTATTTTTTTCATGCTTAGTCTCTTTTTTTCTCCTTGTAGTCTATTCAGGACGTCTTTCAGACTATATCTGATCGGGACAAGAAACTACTTGCCTTCCGAAAGAGTAGAAATCAATTAGGGGCTAGCTGTCCAAGAATTAGTGTTTGTCATTGATAGCAAGACAACCATCAACAGGTTGGAGAAAGAAGTGACCGAGCTTAAGGAATTTATGAGTGTCAGGGATACGAAGCTGCCGAAAGCCTACATAGGCTAAATCGGAACATATGGAATCAGAATTAGCTCAACTAAGGGTCAACTTGTCTGTGGCAGAAGCAAAGTTGGCTCAGAAAGGCAAATGTAGAGTTCTGATGAAGCTATTATTCAGTTATCGACCAAAGTTAAAAGCCTTGAAGATGAACTTTCCTATGTCCGGTCTGGATTGGCTTCCAAAGCTGAGTAAGAAGGGCTGTAGAGGAGAGTTCGAATCCGAAGATCTCTAAGCTCCAGATCGATTTCGTTCGAGCCGCTTATACCCTTTCGGTCATTTCTTTCCGACATGGATTTTGGATTCATCCTTTGAGGAAATGGTTCCATCTACGGGAACATGATGAAGCTTGATACCTGCATCAAGGATGGTCTAAGGTGCATCTCGATGGTGATGCGTCTACCTCAGCTATCTTGGATGACAAATTTGGAATTCCTTCCGACCTGGATTCGGAAGTGGGAGAAGGTCACCAACCCCTCTCCGATTTGGAAGATGAAGGAGCCTCTCTCCGTACTTTGTAATTTTTGCTTTCATTTTTTGCATTTTTTGGCTGGATAGTGGCCTGAATAAAAATAAGTAATTTATTGTGAATATTTTGTTCATTTTTATTGAGTGCTAATATTCGAGCATTTTATCTTCGATGTGAATTTTCGCTTTCTTTTTTAGTAATTCTCGATGACATTCTATGAAAAATTTATCTAAATACTTTATCAGCAATATTCTCATTATAGTTATTACTCTTTAGGTATCAGATATCAGAATTTGAAAAAGAATTGTCCAAATAATAAATTGAAATCCCCTTTAATATTACTATGACCAGAAATGAGGTCTGAATGTGATATCTTTTCCGAAAGCAGAAATTAACCAAAATGTTTGCTTAAAAAATTCAAAGATAACTCCTCTAATTCTTTTATGGGAAAAGACAAGTACATTCCCTCACTATTTTCCATGTAAAGATTATTAGTGGGTGCTTCACTCTAATAAGGTGGTTACCTTGTAACCGGAGTTGTAAGTACCCTACTCAGAAGTTGGCTATCTTCCAGGGAGAATCATTGCTGGATGCCCCACTTAGAGTAATTACTGCATAACTCATTTCTTAGAAATATATCCATTGATTTTATGAGTGTGAATACTGAATTTTTTATTTGCTGCATCCGAGGCTTGTTGACTTTCACGGACTCAACTGTGGGTTCTTTTAAATACTCCATATGAGGCCCTCGAAGTACAAACTCAGTGAAGAGCTTTGGCTTTATCTAATATTCAAGAATTTCATACTAGGTAAGCTAAGCCCTTTAGATGATATCCGTTCTAAGGCTAGCTACCGAGGGATTTATTGGACGAGGCGTTCGTTCTCTGAAGAATATTCATTCCGGGATTTAAACACTCAAAATATTTTTCATCATGGGTCTAGTTAACTAGGTTTTTCTGGTCTTGCCATGCGGGTACATGGCTTTGGGAGCCAAATTCATGCTTTTCCATGTGGGCATACGACTATGCGAGTCAAATTTCTTCTTTTGTCATATGGACAAATTGCCCTTTAAGCCGAATTTCTTACTTCGTCTTGCGGACACTTAATTTTTCCCTACAAGCGCACAGTTTAACCAGCTAAAAATTGTGAGAGTAATGTTCTTAGTTGGGTGAAGGGTTCCAGAATAACTCTGGAGATGATACTATCTCAATTTCATTGAACGTTTTCTGTACATTACATGCAATTTCCATATACTTTATTATTTTTAAGTTGTCCTTTTAACCATTAAAACATGGCACATTGAGATAGATCCTTTGATATTTACAACTTACTTTATATTCTAAAAATAAAACTTCTTAAGTTTGGTAACGTTCCAAGTGGATGGAATGAGTTGTTCTTCCAAGGTTTCCAATACATAAGTTTCCCTTCCCAAAACCTTTGAAATTCTATAAGGGCCTTCCCATGTCTAAGCGAGCTTTCTGACATTCATTTCCTTTTGAATGTTAAAGGCTTCTCGAAGGACATGATCACCATGAGAAAACCTCATTTGCTGGACTTTTCTGTTGTATTGCCTCTCAATGGTTCTCCAATATGCCTCTAAATGAATGGAGGAAACATCTCAGACTTTTTCTAGTAGCTCAAGGCCTAGCTCTGGGGTTGTCTGATTACTCGTTAGTTGTGCTAACTTACTTCTTAATGTGGGAAATATAGCCTCGGTGGGCAGTATGGCGTCCATTTCGTAGACAATTGAAAAAAGATAGTTCATGGTAGGCTTGTGTTCAGTAGTCCTGCAAGCCCATAGCAGAATGGGAAACTCTTCAAGCCATCTATCTTTCCTGCCTTCCAGATTTTTCTTTAAGTTGCTCAAGATAGTTTGATTTGTGATCTCTGTCTGTCCGTTGGATTGAGGGTAACTCTGGGATGATAATCTTTGCTGAATTCTAATTTTTTTATATGAATCTTCAACAATAGCGTTCTGGAACTACTTACCATTTTCCGTGACCAAGACTAGAGGTGGGCCAAATCTGGTGATGATTTAATTTTGTCAGGATTTGACTACATCTCTACCAGTAATAGCCTTGTAGGCTTCCGCTTCTACCCATTTGGTGAAGTAATCTGTAGCTAGTGGTATAAACCAGACTCCTCCGATGGAAATGGGCAATGGGCATATTATGTCCATCCCCTACTGGAAGAAAGGCCAAGGTGTAGCCATTGTTGAAAGGTCCTCACCCGAAATATGGATCTTAGTGGAATGCTTCTGGCACTATTGGCATTTCTTGGCAAAGTCTTCGACATCATTCTGTAAGGTTGGCCAATAATATCAAACCCGTAGAACTTTCTGTTGTAGAGCCCTGCCTCCGAAGTGATTCTCAGCTTGACCTTCGTGTATTTCCGAAAGTACTTCTCGTGTTTGCTGCTCAGTTAAGCATCTGAGAAGTGGTCAAGAGTAAAACCTTCTATACAGCTCTCCGTCTAATAAATAATACCTCTTGGATTTTTGCTGTATTCGTCCGGAGGGCTTCACCGAGGTCTCGATGAGGTGTTTGGCATTGCAAATAATCAACATTATGGGTCCATCGATGAACAATCAGAGCTCACATTCCTGACCATCAATTCTTTTTGAGAGATTGATGGCTTGGATATGGTGGTTATACATGTCTTTTTCCATAAAACATTGACTACCCCTGAGGCTAGCGTGGCCAGAGGATCTGCATCTAAATTCTCCACCCAAGGAATTTTATGGATCCAAAACTCTTCAAAAGTCGACTCTAATATTTTGGCGAGGTTCAAGTAATCTTTCATCCTACTCCCATTCACTGCAAAATCCTTATGCCATTGCGAAACTACCAGGGTTGAATAGCTATAAACATCTATTTTCTTTACACAGAGAACTTTTTCCAACATTATACCTGCAATTAATGCTTTGTACTGTGCTTCATTATTAGTAGCTGGGAATAACAGTCGAACAACTTCTTTAATCGGCAACCATTCCGGACTCACAAGATACAACCCAACTCCTGCCCCAAATTGATTACTGGATCCATCAATTTAGAGCCTCCAAGCCTTATTATTCAGGTTGATTGGGTGCGGAGTTTCATCTTCTAGAGTGGGTTCACACTCAAGTAAGAAATCAGCTAACACTTGACCTTTCTTGACAGTCCGAGGTCGGTACTCAATATCATAAACAGAAAGTTTCATTGCTATATTTCCAACTCTTCCCATCATGTCTGGCTAATTGATAATGAAATGTAGTGGATAAGATGTGACCATTATGATCTTATGACCCTCAAAGTAATGTCGGAACTTCTATTTAGCATGTGTAGGGTAATGACCAGTTTTTCAACTGCGGTGTATCTGGTTTCAGCATCTAATAAAGTGCGACTGGTGAAGAACACTGGCTTATGCCTCATTTCCTCCTCCCTTAATAGGACAACACTGATGGAATGATAGGATACTACAAAATATAAGAACAAATCTTCTCTGAGACAAAGAGCGGACAAGATCGGAGGTTGCCTTAGGTAGCTCTTCAATTGCTCTAAGGCTTTAGTTTGCTCTCGTCCCTAGGATATACCATCTCCAGATTTGATTACTTGAACATCTCTCTTGGTCTTTGGGATAAGAGATAAATCTGACATTCGGGAGATCCATGAGATAAATTTTAGACACCTATCGGACATCTATGAGATAAATCTTCTAAGGGCCGCAACCATTCCAATCAAAACTTGAACATCTCTCTTGCTCATGGGATGGTGGTTTCCAAAAACGCTTTAACTTGAGCTGGAAAAGCTTCTATTCCCTTATGCTTCACTACATGCCCCCAAAAAATTTCTGGATGAGACCCCGAAGGCACACTTGCTGGGGTTGAGCCTCAACATGTGTTTTCGGAGTACTTTAAAAACTTTCATCAGATCTGCAATATGGTCATGAGCCTATAAATTCATTATCACAATATCATCTATGTAAGCTTCCACAACCTTTCCGACCAGCTCCCTAAAAATAATGTTAACCATTCTCTGGTAGGTTGACCTCGTATTTTTCAACCCAAAATACATGACCTTGTAACAATATAGGCCTCGAGTTGTGATAAAGGTCGTTTTGTCTTGATCATCTAGGTGAATGGGGATTTGATAATATCCACTACACGTATCAAGAAATGACATCATTTCATACCTTGTCGTGGCATCTACTAGCTGGTCTATCTTCGGGAGCGGATAATGGTCTTTTGGACATGCCTTGTTTAAATCGGTGTAATCCACACACACTCCCCACTTCCCATTCTTTTCTGGAACACAACTACATTCGAGATCCATTGGGGATATCTCATTTCTCTTATGAAGTTGGCTTTTAATAATTAGTCAACTTCATATAAGATAACTTGATTTCTCTCCGGTACAAATTGCATCTGTTTTTGTTGTATCGGTTTAACATCCATTTTGATTGCTAACCGATGGCACGCCAAATTCAGGTCTATTCTAGGTATGTCCTCATGTGTGTAGGGGATTTTAGGGGGTAAAACCGGGTAACGCAGCAGAACGTGGAAAATCAAAATTTTCCGATTTTAATAATTTTTCTTGGGCAATTAAAATAAACTTATTTATTCTAAATACTCAATGCTTAAAAACTGAAATTGTTTTACCCAAAAATTAGATTTTGACTTAATTATCGTGAAACCCCAAACTTTTATATTTTGATCATTTTAGTCCTAATTTGTCAAATACAAATTTAAGTGATTTCAAATCACTCCCAAAATGATTTATACATGTCCAATACATCAAAATACAAAACACAACTCAAAACCCTAATAGTCTTCAAATTGTCGAATGCATCTCAAATATTCATTTTTTTTTTTTTTTGCATTTTGGTCCAAATTTGTTCAAAACAAGTTTGAATGATTTCCAATCAACCTCAAATGATTTGTATATCTTATATACATCATTATACAACACATATATGAAAAGCCCCAATTTTGGTGGAGGTTATGAACCCTAATTTCTCAAATTAATCAAATTAATAAATTAACCAAAATTAACACAAATCAATGCTTTAATCTAATCTCTACAAAACCAAACAAGTCTCACCACTTTGAAACAACTTAAGAACAATTCTAGGTCATCAATGAGTGGCCTAACAACTCTAGAATGACAACAAGATCGTCAAATGATCAAACGAAAGCTTATACACCATTTATAAGCTTACTTTATTAAACATACTTGCAAACATCTTTCATTAAACTTCCAACACACTTATTACAAACCCAAGAGAGTAGAAAAAACTTCCAAGCAACACATGTTGTAGCTTAGAACAATAGAAACAATTTTATAGTTGAAAGAAAGTAAGAAAAACTCACACAAATTGAAGTTTTCTTCACTTTTCTTCTTTAACACTTAACTTTTTCTCTCAACTTTCATTTTTGTAATTTTGGAGGCTTAACCTAAAGTGTGAAGTAAATGAAAAAAGAAACCTTATATAGTTCTAGGTCATGGCCGAAAATTACTTAAGAAAAAGGAAAATATATTTTTCAATTTTCATAACAGAAATCAAGAAGTCAAATCCAATTTGATAACATTTAACATGAATGAAAAGTCAAACATTTACACTTAAGATATTTCCCAACATAATATCAACAGAGATCTTTCATATTTTAATTACTTTAATCATTTAATAATTAAAAAATTAAAAAATTAATTTAATATAAATATCTCAAATATATATTATATTTACTTTAAATATTCCAAATACATATATTAATGATATATTTCAAATATCACAATTTGACATTTAATTAATGTGTATTTAATAAAATCATATATTAAATACAAATACACATTAATTAGGAAATGACCAAAAGGTCACTTTGTATTTTTCATTTAACCTTTAAACGATTTATAAATAATCAATATTATTCATAAAAGTTGCCCTAGTACTCTACAAGTATATTTTATTAGTGAGACTCTCTAAGTTCAGGCATATTCATCACAAAATCCAATTTCGTGTCCATAATTTACACACCCGTAAATTATGACGAACACAGATAAACTCAATGAACCATACAGGTCGAGGTCATTACAGACGTATAATCTCTCCGTCACAGGTATCTGGATTATTCCAGAGATATATATATATAAACGTCAAATCTCTATAGATATAATCATGTCACCGTTTCTATTAGCAATCTCTTAATAACACTTACAACTCGCTTCTACAATGTACCACAGGCCCATGGATTTAACAGATTGCTAATTCCATATTGAATACCTATGCTCTGTACACAGAGCTGACAAATTCTATCTTGACACACATGATATCCTGAGGATTAGTCCACACCCAACGGACAGACGAAGGTCTGACCTAAAGAGGTCGGTGATGTGACTGCCATCAAAGTGTGGAGAATATCTCATATATCCTTAATGGTATCTCAAGTCAAAGAATCATTATACTTCTCAACCCGAGAAGATTCTTATTGACGTTGGTGTAGCATCTATTAAGAATCATCGGTGAGTCATTCAGTGTTTATCTGATATAAACACCTACATGTCTATACGAGTCTCAAAGACTCATAGTTCATTGAGAATCAACCATTGGAATCCAAGATTCCAATATACGACATATACCGGTCTCAATGGGTTTACTTACTGACCAAGTAATGTAAACCTTGACCAGGAACAATTAAAGAAATGATATTGTTATGATACAACTAGATGTCAGTTGTGACGCTTTTACAACTGTATCATAACTAATCATTCTAAGGTCAATTACATATTTACCATATTTAAATAGATGTTATTTAATAAAATCTATTTATTTTAATCATAATAAAATGTTTACATAAGTAATTATAGTGAAATACATAAGAAAATTGGTGCTCTGAACATCAACTCTAATTGTATGACCAAGCGAATACATACGTATTCCTTATGAGGAACTTTATTAACTCCATTTTCTCATCTTCTGCTTGTTCAAACCCGATCTATACACTTCTATTATGATAGGCCAGATCCAGTAGTCGAGATTCTAAAGCTTCAATGGTCGGAGCCCGATAATCATTACCATCCATAAACCATTTCGGAATCTGATCTTATAATGTCTATTTGGCATTCTTCAAGGGGCTCCATTCTTCTGACGTACTCTTATCCTTTTTTTTCTCTTTACTGTTAGCAGGGCGAATCATCAAAGCATAACACTGTCGGGCAGTCTGTTGGTCCCATTTATATCAAATATTTCGGTTCCATCTGAATTCACGCATTTCATAACTTGGTGAAGTGTGGATGGAACGGTCTCCATGTTGTGTATCCATCGCCTTCCCATAATAACATTATAGGCTAATAGTGTGTCTACTACTATGAAGTCAATACTCACTCTTCTATCTCATGCGGTAATAATACCTCGCGTGTTAAGCCTCGTTCCCTCAAAGTCTATAATTGGTGAGTGACACGGGCGTAAATCCAATTGCTTCCATTTGGTGTTGCCTATCACTAGGAACACTACTAAAAGGTCAACATGTGGAATGTCCACTTAAGCTAAATCTTTTCTGGAAAAAATAATTGGGACCTCGGGCCTCTTCTACCCCGGACATCCTAACTTGAGAGGCTTTTCTATACTACGCCCTCCAATGTTCCCCGGCAATGCTTTCGGTGAGTCTCAAACCATTCCAAGGCCTCGCCTTCCAAGATAGTGTCATTGCTTGTCTCCAAGCTCATCTTCTGTCAGAAGTGGAAGAGATGCTGCTCTAGATTAGAGTTTCCTTTGAACATCCTGAAAGTCAGGATCTGGACATTCTTAGGCTTTTCTACTCCGAGGATCTGTTGTGTGAAGGGCGAAGTATTTATTCTCCGAGCTACTTCGGCCTCGCTATTTTGGGAAACTCGAGACAGTAGCGCTAGATCAGAGACCCCGATCACATGTTTCTACTCTTGTATCACAGTGTCTTGGAGTGTAACTTCTACTCCGGGGTGAGCCATTGCCGGCATTGAAAGAGCTGGTGATGGCAGTGTTGCATGATCACCGAGTATGTTTGAAATTGTCACCCGAGGAGAAATATTTGTCCACCTTCCCTCTTCTGCTCTGGTCTCTAGCTGGTTCCCTTCAAATACTCGGATCATGTCCGCTAAATTCTGATTCTCTAAAGTGGTTTATTCTATAGTTAAAATTGCTCGCTGTAACTTTTTCTCAAGGGTCTCTGGTACCTCTTTTCTCGTAACCATCTCAAAGTCAGGGTCACGAACTTTCACTGGTACTGATCATTGACCTTCTTCAGCCATGATAGCTCTCTTTTCTGTTCACATTGTCACTTTTCACCTCTTTTTTCTTTTGTTGACAATGGTTATCTCTCTAAAAACTTCTTGGCGGTGAGTAGTATGCTCCCAATAGTATACATGATATCCTTATACAGTCAATTGGGAATCCATGGTTTTATAATTTCATTTTCCATGCATGCTTTACACGCAAGTTTTCGTACAACTGACTTCCAATTTCTTGACTTTATGGCACAATATATTTCCTAAAAATGCTTTCTTTTCCTTTATTCATGGATAGAAAATGACATGCAATACCCAAATTTTAGTTAACCCACTATACATATTATGGATTTTTGTTTTCCTTAACACATAGGTTAACGTTTCATATGCGACCCTGTATTTATGCGAAATACAGTCATGTGTAAGAGGTTAGGTTCCCTACTAGGTTTTTTACCTTAGGCTACTGTGAACGCACTCCTCTTATTTCTCACTCAGCATACCCGATCATACTTTTATTGTCGATGTATAAGGCGGAACTCATGTGTAGTGATCCATATGTTTTTTCAGCTTTTAACAGTTCGTGCTCACCATCCATTCATTATCAAAATTTATTAAGCATATTAAAGTTTCCTCATGTGTGTATCTCATACAAGAATGACATAAATTTTAATTTATATATAAGCATTCCATGCTTTAAATTCAATTTTATAATTCATGATGCATGCATGTCATAATCTCATGTAAATTTTTCTGGGAGAACATAATAAATTTGCCCTCCCATAGAGGTAAAAGTGTGATCTAAAGTGAAATAAGAAGAAATCCATTGGCTTTAGCTGTTGTAATTGGGCCTCACACTGGTATTAGCCCTGACAAACCCTCATCGATTAGTGTTTTTCTCTTTTTTTTTTCTTAATTTACAATAAAGATTTACGCTTGTAATTAATGATTTCTTTTCATATTTCAGTCGAAATCCATTATTATGAGATTTATAATATTTATAGGATGAATACTATTGAGGTGTCACCCATCGGTTGACACTTGTCCACTTGCATGACGTGCACATGACATATTGTTGGGGCAGTTGTGGAACCCCTAAGGTCGGATCGGTGCCCCGGACAGCGGAAATGGGTATAACTCGTGGAAATACTATATTCCATTAAGAGTGTATAGGAAAAAATCGGGACTGAATCAGAGTCTGGAAGCTCCAAAATGAAGCAAAATAAAATTGCCATGCGCGCATTCTACACGCACTGTAGCGCCATACATTTTTTTTTCTTTTGAAAATTCGTTTCCTTCAGCTCACTAGAATGTGAGCTGAAGGAATTAGGGTCTTTGACCCTAATTCTTTCCGATCTTCCCTAAACACTTCAAAAACACCCAAAATTAATTTTTAATTTCAAAACCAACATTAACACATCTTATAGAATAAAAATCAAGTTTTTCAAAATATCAAATATTTTTACAAAAACATAAATTTATTCTAAATACGCACTTGCATGAATTTTGAATCCAATACACAATCCAAATTAGAATCCCAATAAGAAATATTTCGTGAACAATTTTAGGTCACCCAAAGGTGGTCAAGTGATTCTAGATTGGTAGCCATAGCTCTAAGCTTTAATCTAGAGTTCCAAACTCTTATTATCTGTTCCATGTCCAACATGAAAATCTTTGACCTAATTACAAACATGTTGTGTTTATACTTCCAAAGTATTCTAACACAATTGATTAGCCTTAATTCAACATTAATCTATGTGATCATGCATCTAATACACAAATGAACATAGCTTAGGAGAAGATCAAACATTACCTAGTAAGCTTGATTCAAGATTCAATCTACTTCTCATTTGTTGAAATTGTTGGAGAACCTCCAAGGTGTGCAAGCTTGACTCCAAGATCCAATCTTGTTTCCAATGCTACCAAGCTTCACTTCAAGATCCAATCTTGATTTATCCTAGATGAAATGTTGTTGAGACCTCGCAAACTTCTCTAAACACTTCTCTAACTTAGGCTAATCTCTCAAGAATTTGCTTATGCTTGTACTTGTACTTGTAATTAAAACCTTCATAAAGCTTGCTATTTATAGCAAAACTTAGGCAATTTTTTAATTAATAAAAGTTGTAATCAACTTTTAAGTAGGCTTAATCTAATTTGTCCAAATATGTATAATTAGGAGTGACTAATCTCCATTGTCTCCCACTTTAATTTAATCCAATTAAATCAAGCCAAATATTATGAAATGGATTAGTTAAATGTTTGCCACCTTGATTTAATCCAATTAAATCAAGCCAAAACCACATATTATTACATACTTACAATTACCATAATATCCTCAAATGGTAGAGATAATTATGATTTTATAATTAAGCCCTTGTGTAATTATTGAATTAATCCAATTAGGTCAAAGTAAATAATCAATGTTATCAAATAACACTTGATTATCTTAGTTGATAATTATAATATTAAATATTATCTTTTATCAAAAGTAATCGGCTACCTAAGTGCTCAACGAGTACACTTTATATTGGGACTCTCTAAGTTCAAACACGTTCATCATATAAGCCTACCTAATATGTACGCAATTCGGCCACCTCTGAATTCGCGAAGAACACGAACGACATTTCTGAACTATACAAGTCGAGGTCATCACATATGTTTAACAATCCTTCCTTCGTAGGCTATCCGAGTTGTGCTTAGGAAACATAAAATATACCGTCAAGTTTCTGAGATGCACATCTCATGTCGACATGTCCACGAATCTTCATAACTGATGTGATCCACCCTAGGTGATCGACTTTGGCCAAAGATTTAAGAATCGTGACTTTACTCACATGGATACCTAAACTCCTTATCGTACACATACGGGCCGATGGATCCTATCTTGCTTCGCACTTGATTACTGAGTGCATCGGTCCACACCCAACGAACATCTAGAGGCAAGACCATGAAAGGTTTCTGACATACATGGCATCAAAGTGTGGAGGATATCACACAAAATCAATGATATCATATAGTCAAAAGATTACATATGCTACTCGACTCGAGGAGATTCCTACTGACGGTGGTGTGTACTTCCAACTATTAGGAATCACCTATGAGTCATTCAGTATTCGCTTCAACGAATATCCACATGTCTATACGAGTTTCCAAAACTCATGGTACATCGCGTTAAACCATTAGAACTCCAATTCCAATATACGACATTGTCGGGGCTTTGGACAAAGGGCGCGGTGGAAGCGCTGTTCAGGCGAAATCATAATTTTAAAATTTTTAAATTACCGAATCAATTATTCAAAATCTAATTTGAATAATTTATTCAAATTTCACCTAAACATATTTATTCGATATCAAATAACAACATAAATAGTTAAGAAACATCGCAAAACTTTTAAGAAAATTTTTTTTTTCCGTAAAATGGCATAAAACACGTTTTTGACCGAACCGAAAACCCAATACACATGAGGGCTGCCAAGGTCAGCCCCAAAAGTATTAGGGCAGTTTATGGGCTGCCCGAACAATGACCAATTCACTGTTTGGGCAGCCGTCACCCGATTGGCTCAAAAGTCACCCCGTAAAGCCGTTTTTCGTCATTTTCGCTTATTTCAACTCCGAAATAATTTCCGGCAATTGTTCCAACACCCAAAACACATCCAATACATTCAAATGACATTATTTCATCATAATCAACCCAGTTTTTCCAGATCTGATTTTGCAACAAAAATAATCATTTTTTCATGCTTTAATCCAACTTTTTCAACATTAATCATATTAATCAAAACACAAATTCAAGTCACCACCAATGAAGCACCCAAGAATAATTCTAGGCATTACAATAGTGGTCATAAAACTCTAGAATGGAAACTTATCATCAAATGACAAATTGAATCAATAGTGCAATAATATTATCCAAAACAACTTCACACATGCTCAAAACCTTCCAATTCATCCTCCAAACTAAAAAGCCCCAAATTCTAAGAAAAAGAAGAAACCCTAGAATCCATCTAGATAATCAAGAACATGAAACATGCTTTCAAAGCTTAAGGGAATTGAAGATTACCTTTAATCTTTAATTTTCCTAAAGCTTTTTCTTGATTTTTCTTCATTTTCTTCCATGAATCATCAAGCCAAGATTTGAGAGCTTTTTTTAGGATGTCATTCAGCCATAGCTTCTTCTAAAATGATTTTTTTTTTTTGCAAATTAAAGAGAAGCATAACCGACTTAGGTAGGGGCATTTTTGTCAATTTCCAAATTTAATCAAATAAAATAAATTCAAACTTTATGTTAGCAAATCATATTTGCACACCTAAAGTTTAATTAAATCATGCCACATGTAACCAATTATAATCAAACATTTATCATAACTATTATGAAAAATGTTTATCATTTAATTATTTAAACATTTAACATTTAAGTATCTAAATAATTAATTAATATAATTGTTATTATATATGTATTTTTATTTAAATTAAATAACAAATACATATATTTATGGCATGTGTCAAAAACTCATTTGACAAATAATTAATATGTATCAAATCAATTTTGTATCAAATACAAATACACATTAATTATAAATTGACCAAAATCCCCTAAAGCATGTGTTTTCGTTTAACCGATTAAACGATTCGTATTAACTCATTTAATCCGATGAAGTATTATGAATAATCTGTATTATTCATAACGCGCTGCCCAAGTGCTGAACGAGTACACTTCATATTGTGGGACTCTCTAAGTTTAGGTTTAACCGTCACGAAATCCAATTTCGTGTCCATAATTCACCCACTCATGAATTATGATGACCACAGATAATCTCGCTAAACTATGCAAGTCGAGGTCATTGCATACGTATAATCCTTCGTCACAGGCTATCCATATTATACCTGGGATATAGATAAAAACGTCAAATCCATATGGTATAATATAGTCGACTTTCAAATTTACGATCTCTAAATAACACTCGGAACTGATTTCCGAAGTTATACCACAACCATGGATTTACTAGATCGCAAACACTTGCAGGATGCCTATGCCCTGTACACAGGACTGACATATTAAATCTTGATACGCACAGGATATCATGAGCATCAGTCCACCAATGAACAAGCAGAGGTCTGATCTAAATAGATCGGTGACATGACTGCCATCAAAGTGTGGAGGATAACTCATATATCCACAATAGTATCTCAAGTAAAATGACTATTATGCTCACTCAACTCGAGAAGATTCCTATTGACGTTGGTGTACCATCTATTAGGAAATCTTAAGTGAGTCGTTCAATGTTTATCAAATAAACACCTACATATCTATACGAGTCTCCCGAGACTCATGGTTCATTGAGATAAACCATCGGACCAAGTCACGATATACGACATGTACTGGTATCAGCGGATTTTACTAACCGACCCGTGTTAGTAAATCTTGACCATAAATTTTAATTAAGGATATACAACTTATAGTGACGTTTCCCAATGTCAATTACAAAGTACGTTGCAACTACGCACTACATTGTAAATCCCAGTGTTTTTGTCTAATATACACGTATCACTAAATCAATTTTAGTTTCAATCTAATCATAATTAGATATCTAATCGCAATTAGATCGAATATGTGTATAAAAGTCAAGAGGTGTTACAACTAAATAAGTAATATTATGGAAAAATGCATTGATCGTATTCATGAATCAGACATAAATACGATCCGGATTGGCACTCTGAGCACCAACCCTAACAATTTCTCCCACTTGTTATAGTGCCAATCCACGGTATCATATACACATCTCAATGTGTATCACATACTCATGGCCCTTGATGAGTGGTAATTATATCACTAATTCTCACTCATTTAACCTAATATTTTGTATAGTTTCTTGAGTCTTGTGAATATTTTGATGTGTTTTGTGTTATTTTGTAGATAAATAAAGTTTCAGGACATTCTGGAGGTGATTTGGACCAAAACAATGAAAATTGGAAAAATGGAATTTTGGTAATTTTGGCGCGTCGCAACTCCTAACTGTTGGACAATTATGACCCATAGCGTCACTATTTGTACAGATCATGGTGTTGTTGTACAAATTAACTATGTGACAAATGAGATTGCACTCTTATCATTTGTGATTAGATCACCAAGATATATAAATGATAGGAGGTCCTTATGATTTGTTCATGGATTGAGATTGATATGAGACAGTATCAGGCCACGAAGGATAAATCATTAAATATCCCTAGTTAGAGTATTATCGAGATTGGACATCGATAAATACGTAAAAGACTAGTATTACACTTGTGCGCGTTGTGAGGGCATAACAGTATAGTTCTCATATATTTGGGTATAGGATCCTCATGAAAATGTAATAGGAGGTTGTGTTTTACCGATGGTACGGGAAACAGCTTCGCTCTGGATAGACCCCATCGGAATTCCATTGGTAGTATGACTATGTGTCTATGGAAGTCCGAAACCAGGGTAGGTGTATTTGGTCTTAACCTGAGACTTGCACCGCTAATGCTTGCTACAATCAATATACTTTGGTTGTGGTCGTCCAGGGCTTTAACCGGTTCTGTGTACGCCTCTGCTGGGTATATTGAGAATCGTAGTGTGTTGGGTGTGATGTCAAGACGGAAGTGTCACTCCAGTCATATGGAGATGATGATCGCGTAGGGATACAGAACTGGTTCTCTAAAAAGGTTGTAACCGTCGGGATAATATGACTTGGTCATGATTATCCGATAATAAAGAGACTAGTTGTTCGTAATCCGATATATGATTCGTACGGGGCATACACTGTACCAGCCTCAGGCCTTGCATGTGATCATCCGATACTGGATTGAAATACGCAATACTACGTATACTACGCCTAATATAGATCCTTATAGTCCTGTAAGGATGTTTCTGGAGAATTGGGTAGGCATGGCGCTTTGCTAGAAGCCAACCTTGTCTTGTAAATCGGTATAAAAGTAGTACTAGGTACTTACGTGTTCGAATAGTCCGACGACCGAATTTACTGCCAACATATCCGGGGATCTCATGGGTCGCTTCCCGAAGATTTACCGATGACGTATGACTCGCACTTTATTAATCTGAGATTAATTAATGATGAGAGAGAAAATTAATCTGGGATTAATTGCGGAGATATTTTATCTGTGATCAAATATCATTTGAAGAGAGATAAAACGATTAATTTGGAATTAATCGATAAAATAATATATTTGATATATTATAAGAAATTGGATTTCGACGTGGAATTAAAATTAGATTTTAATTCGGGCGAACCAATTAATTTAGAATTAATTCGTTAGCGACGTGAATAGTAATTATGCTAGGCATGGTTATTTAATTAAATTAGATTTAATTGCGTCGCAACGGAAAATTCGTTAATTTGGAATTAGCGAACCCGAGCCCGGGATTATTTGCGAGCGCATTCGCATTCGCATTTCGAATTCGAGTGCGGCACCCAAGTCAAATCAAGCGTCAAATCGCTAGTCACATCTAGCGTCACATCATTCGTCAATCAAGTGATAGATGTCTTTCACTTTGAGTGATTGACGCCAATCACTATTCATTGATTGATGGAATGATGGATTGATGGGAGTAGTTGAAGCCTTTAATGGCTTTGATTTTTTAGAGGCAAAAATTTTGGTATTTGATTTTTTGGAATATCTATTACCATTTTTTTTTGTAACAAACACACAACTCTCTCTCTTGCTCTTCTTCTCTCTCACGCCCTTGGGGCAATTTCTTCACTGGTTTCTGCCAAGAAAACCGAGAAGATGGGAAGCATAGTGTGGCAAATTTGTGGCAAATTTCTTGAGAGCTAGCACTCCGAGAGACATGCGAAGGTGATAGGGAAGTCCACCCATGAGCTTGGAATCATTTGACGAAGTTTGGAGCTTGTTCAATGAGCAACAATGGCCGAATTTGGAGGAGCCACAATAGCTCACTGTCGAGCAGTCCATGGAGGCAAAAAATAATTTTTGTTGCCTCGCGCGTCGCTCAACCGATCGATGTGAGTATTCCGTAACTCCCTCGTATGTATTCGCATGTTTATTTCTTGCTTGTTATTCGATCCTCGGGACTTAGAGATCTCTAACACTAATGTGCACCAGGTCCATGCTAACGTGCGCCGGGTCCACATGTCAGAATCTGAAAAGTTTGACTTTGCTAACATGCGCTGTGCCACGTATCACCATCACAGCTGATTTGCCAACGTGCGCCGTGCCACGTGTCATCATCCTACGGTGCCGACAATCACATTGCCATGTGTGCCACGTGTCACTCCATGTCACTGCCACGTCAGCGTCCACATCATCAGTTGACCGAGTCAACATGCCACCTCACCACCACGTCATCATCAGCCAATCACGAAGTGCCATGTGTTGCAATCCTATGGTGCTGACAGTCGCCATCGCCACGTCAGCATAATAATTGAGTTGTTAGCCGCCTCGCCACGTGTCACCTTATCTCCTTATCCGAATTGCCATGTGTCAAGCCCTCAGCATGCCACGCCAAAAAGTGCTGGCGTCGCGACGCTGGAGGCCTACCGGGGTCTATAAATTGAGCTCGAGATTTCAGTTTTAGATGTACCATTCTCTCTAAATTCTCTAATGTAAATAGGGAGTTCTCTTCTTAGTTTCTTTAAAATTTAGTTTTGTAATTAATTTTAATTACGTTCTGTAATAATAGTAATTTATTTTCTTTACTTTTTACAGTTTTTACTATTCACCATGAGGAGGTAACTTCCCCCTGCTAGGGTGAAAGGTAATTCTTTTACTATTGTTATTTAGATTAATCTCCCTTAAATATAATATATTCACTATTTAAAATTTGACTTAAAAAGGATATCGCCAGATTGGTCGGTTGGTAATTCATTTTAATCTGGTTTAAACTTGACTAATAAAGGATACCGCCAGATTGGTCGGTTGGTAATTTAATTTTGGTTCCGCCTTTATGGCTGGTTGGACTTAATTTGACTTAATCAGGATACCGCCTATATGGTCGGTTGGTAATATTATCATAAGTTTATATATTATTTTATGGGAGATATCTAAATTAGTAGTAGTAAAAGTAATTCCTTTTACCTTAGCATTTTATTTTATTTTACTTTTCAGTTTACTTTATGTCTTTTACTTTTCAGTATTTTTACTTTATGTCTTTTACTTTTAAGTTGTTACTAGCCCTAGTTATGTGTTAGTTATCTGGGGTTGTGATGAATTCTAATATCACCGGTTTATAAGGGGTTATTTTATAGTTTGGGTAATTTAAAGGTTAACTTATTAAGACTTAAGCCTAATGCGTCTTGTTAATTGGCCACTAATAAGATTGATCTGGTAAATCTAAAATGAACTAGACATAGGGATTTTATGTTTCAGCCTTAGGCTTAATAGTCCACGATCTTCCTTGAGGATATATAACCATTTAATAGATTTTCTTACAGGATAGACATATACCTGTCGGGCGGGGGTAGCCATAATTGGAACTTAAACTTAATGAATCCAGATAATTTGGTTGACATAGACATATGGTTCAATTGGGTTAAACTGGGTATTTGCGTCTGACCATCGACAGAGGCTTTCGCATAATTTAGTGTTCCACGTTAGTAAACCGATTTATTACAAACATGAATTAACCACTTCATCTTTTAATATTGAATTTTCTTAAACCTACTTTTGTACAATTTTATTTACTTATTTTTAAATTTAGAATCATCACCATTTCAAATCAATCAATCAACCTGTTAGATACTAGTAATCATTTGACCTCATAAAATTAATAGATTTGGTATTAAGTTCTCGTGGGATCGATACTTTTTATACTACTTGAACGATACGTACGCTTGCGTTATACGTGTTTGTTTATGCCGGTCAGCCCTTAAGAGCTCACCTAGCACTCAAGAGGTAGGCAACAACAAGTAAGCCCGCTTTAAAAAATTGAGTCTGTCCAACAAACCCAATTGTTTCCCTTAACCATCATCATTCATATTTTGTAGAATCCAAGTTCTAGATCAATATGACTCAGATGCGATATTAATATTTTGTTCTATAGCTATTAAGTTGTCTATGTATTTAGAGATCAAATCCACAATACTATGCAGGCAACCACAAACACAACACTAATATCAAAACTTCTAATATATAATGTCACTTTGCAACTTCATAAGTCAATACTTCGTAAGTTGTAACGAATTCCACTAATTCAGTAGAATCAACGGTGACACTCCCACTACATCTTCTTTGACTTTATATGACGTAGACCATCTAAAGTCATAATTACACTCAGTACTAATCTGACATTAATGGTTGCGGACTATATTCTCCAAGAATAAGAAACTCGTTCTTAATATCTCAAATATCACAAAGTACATGTTTCAAGGCACATCTTATGGTCTGCAGCATATCAAAATAATTCGTAACAATTACAATTAAATTGATATCTTTAATCGAATATAATACATTATTCATTATGCTATCATCCTATAATGCATAAGATTGATTAGACATTCTAATCAATTTTTCTTTCGACAAAGGAATCATCTTTTACGAAAGATGAATACTATATACAAGAGACATATTAACTGTCAAATAGTTATACTAACTGTCATACAAATAGTCTTGTTGTGTTCTTTATTAGATCATATCTAATGCACGATTAATGAGAGTATCTCACAAGTCTCTTGTTTTATATCATATATAAAACTTTATATCAAATATATCAGAAACTACTCACACTGCTTTCACGGAGAAAAGAAGACTTAGGTAAACCTTTTACCTCACAAACATTCCATTATTACATTAATAATGATAATGTCGTTAGGATATACAACACTAGAAAGAAATATGTACGCTTCCACTGACCCTACTATCAAATATGTATTCTCTATGCTTTGATAAAATCAGACAATCTGACTGTATCAAAATTAGATAACACAGATTTCTGGAAATCTTATCTGAGTCTACAATAGGCTCTATAAGCTAGTATATAAAACTGTGATTTTAGCAGAATACAAACTCTAGGGCCATTCTAGAATGAACTCTTTAAACAAAGAAACCACAACGGATCTCTCATTCGAAGAAAATATTCAGGAATGCCACTTTGCATTCTTTAGCCAAAAAATAAAGTTTAATATCAACATTAACCAACTGGTCTTTAATTTTTCAATTAGTGCGACTTGAGACAAGCTTCCTTAGAATCTACAATAGACTACTGAGTATAACCTATCTCATTGTCATACCATAAATGTCAAACTTTTATCAAGCTCACTTTGCTTTTGCTGCGCAAATAATTTACGCATTTTATGAACGATTCATAACGAAAGCTTAATCAAGTTCAAAACTTGATCGTAGTAAGCTACGAACAATTTTAGATCTATGGTTCAATGCTAACTATAGAAATCGGTATCAAATATCTCTTCCACTATAATTTATAGGATAATTATCTTTGATAAGAAAACAACAGAATCATTAAGTATCAAATACTTTGTAAATGATTCTGACATCCTATTGGACTTATATGAAAGTTGTCTAAGGGTTTTTTCATCTTATTAATTGTGTAGTTCCATTTTAGTTTATCACTCTCACATTTGACTTCAATAAGTCAAGTCTTTTCTACAATCCTTAACGTCTAATGTTACACACCAAGTAATAAAACAATTTTATTACTCGGGATCGTAGAAAAGATACTCTATGAAATAGAATACAATATTCTATTAAATAGAATAAATGATAAACTTTTACTTGTATCTCCAAATGGAAAGTACTTTCAATTATATAACTATTATACAAAAGAAATATTCAAATCTCAAACTTTTCAAGATTCGAATTTTCTACTTATACATATCATATAAGTAACTGTAGAAACTAATGGAACCTTAATTAAAAAGATGAATTGGTGTAACTGGAGTATAACCCCAGAGTATTGAAAACTAATTCGGTAACACTCAATATCAAACGAATCAAATCATATAAGATTCAATTTCTCCCACTGACCAATTCCATCACGATGGAATCGTAGAAGAATAATATTGAGTAAGAATCAAATTCATTAAAAAACTTTGAACTAATTGCCATAAATTCATATGTTTGATCATATCAAATATCATTGAACAATTCAAATACTCATAATGAATTTTAAAGATATAGTTTTCAACACTTCAAAATAGAATATCTTTGAACCATTCAAAATATTCTATCCGCGTTTCATCAGAAAACATATTGAAAGTTCTTGAACCATTCAATACGTTCAATATATATATTCTTTTATAAACACGCAAATAAGTCATGACAATTCATTAACTAAGTTACGGAGTAAAGAAAACTATCCATGGAAATTTATAATTCATTAAACTACATACTTCCAAAGTATTGGTTTAATAAATATATGATCCAATGACAATCATTGGTTAAATGAGATTTAATCACATCATGAATACAATATTCATTAAATGGATAAGGATATATGGTGCGATCTTGTATCATACCATCCTTTACCATACGGAATAAGCATCTAATGCTTATGTGATAAAATCTCATAAAACATTGTTCTAAGTTATTTAGTTAACCGAATATTTTCCTTAATGTTTATCTTTTCATTAATGACACTACTAGTCATATTAAAATATGTAACAATTGTTTATAAAGAACAAGTAACTATCTGATAGTCGCAAGTTCTGATATCAAAATCAAAACAATCATTAAATAATGTTTTACATAACTAGACGGGAGATTTGGTATCCAATACATATAGTTGTCGCATTGTGAGAATTGATATTCTCTATACACATTTATACACATTTTCTTTCTTTAGCTTTATAGTTTGCCTTCAATTATTCACAACAATTACAAATAATTGATTAGCAAACTATGTCAAACGCGTGACTTCAAAAAGTCACTAAAGCCAAGAAACGTTAATATAGGATAAACAAAATACCTAATGGAGTTTTCTTAATGTCAGTCAAGAATCTCGAGACATGAACTAATTCACGTCAATTCTTACTGCACAAGAAACTATTCTATCTAGACAATAATATCCTAAAACAGATATCTATTTAGATTACTTATCGTGACTTAGTAACTAAGTCACTAACCATCTTGATTTTCAAGAAAATCGGAACAACAGTTCCCGATGGTTTTGACTAATCTAATAATATCCAAGTCTACTAATATTCTAGAACCTATTCTAGAAGTACGGAACCAAAAGTGAAGTCAGAAAACATATTCAAGTAATATGCATACAATGGATTAGAAGTATAATTCTATTTACAATATAGAATAAAGGAAAACAAACAAGCGGCAATGTCCATAAAATTACGCACTGCCTTAGTTATGGATTTTTAACCCAGCACTGTCTCCCACTACTTTACGTAATACCGTAATCCCCAATGGAGAACGGAAATTCAATAATTAAATCGAATTCCATAGTGAGAGTAGGATCCCATGAATATATTTCGACTCACAGCTTTGGCACGATCTCGCCTACTTATATTCATTAGGTAGATAACTCATTGTCAATCACTCATCAGTGACTCTTAATTTTGGTCCTGATCGTTTCTCGTTATGACAGCTTTGGCATGTTCACAATGAGGCGTATGAAGGCTTCACTTGCCAATGACAAACTCAAGCTACCGATGTAGTTCTGACAGCTTTGGCACATTCAAGATTTCCACTTTCACTTGAAGTTGTCTAGTATCAATTATACATCCGGCATGGATAAAATTCTATCAACTACACCCTCACTGCTTTGGCACGATCTCGGATGTGGCCATACAAAGATACCCATAAACCGTATTGACAAGACAGACCAAGAAACATGCATCCAATACACGTTACTTTACAGCCTTATTTAAGCGGGGATATTCCTCAAGGAAGCTTTGTTCTACATCATATGCAGAATTTTAATCTAAATCATTTTCTAAACAATTCAATTCTACCTATAGAAAACATAACTTAACTTAACTATTAAATTTTCGTTACGTTTCCCGTTAGCGTAGTACGGAAAAGTCAAGAAAAATATAGATTACATGCATTTACAAATATCAAAATTAGATTATATATCATATATCAAGCATGATTAATGTAATGAATGAAGGATCAGACCTGCTCTTATACCAATTTTGTTGGGGTTTTCGGCAAAGGGCGCGACGGAAGCGCTGTTCAGGCGAAATCGTAATTTAAAATTTTTTTAAATTACCGAAAAAATTATTCAATATCCAATATGAATAATTTATCATATTTCACCTAAACATATTTATTCGATATCAAATAATGACATAAATAGTTAAGAAACATCGCGAAACCTTTACGAAAACGTTTTTCCGCAAAACGGCATAAAACTCGTTTTTGACCGAACCGACCACCCAATACACATGAGGGCTGCCCAGGTCATCCTCAATAGTATTAGGGCAGTTCATGGGCTGCCTGAACAGTGAACAATTCACTGTTTGGGCAGCCGTCACTAAGTTGGCTCAAAAGTCACCCGGTAACGCCGTTTTTCGCCATTTTTGCTTATTTCAACTCCGAAACAAATTCCAGCAATTGTTCCAACACCCAAAACACATCCAATACATTCAAATGACATCATTTTCATCATAATTAACCCAGTTTTTCCAGATCTGATTTTGCAACAAAAATAATCAATTTTTTATGCTTTAATCCAACTTTTTCAACATTAATCATATTACTCAAAACACCAATTCAAGTCACCACCAATGAAGCACCCAAGAAAAATTATAGGCATTAAAAAAGTGGTCATAACACTCTAGAATGGCAACTTATCATCAAATGATAAATTGAATCAATATTACAATAATATTATCCAAAACAACTTCACACATGCTCATAACCTTCCAATTCATCATCCAAACCAAAAAGCCCCAAATTCTAAGAAAAAGAAGAAACCATTGAATCCATCTAGATAATCAAGAACATGAAACATGCTTTCAAAACTTAAGGGAATTGAAGATTACCTTTAATCTCTTATTTTCCTAAAGTTTTTTTTTGATTTTTCTTCATTTTCTTCCATGAATCATCAAGCCAAGATTTGAGAGCTTTTTTTTAGGATGTCATTCAGCCATAGCTTCTTCTAAAATGAAAAACAAAATTTTCCAAATTAAAGAGAATCATAACCGACTTAGCTAGAGGCATTTTTGTCAATTTCCAAATTTAATCCAATTAAATTAAATCAAACTTTATGTTAGCAAATCATATTTGCACACCTAAAGTTCAATTTCATCATGCCACATGTAACCAATTATAATTAAACATTTATCATAACTATTATGAAAAAAGTTTATCATTTAATTATTTAAATATTTAACATTTAAATATCTAAATAATTAATTAATATAATTGTTATTATATATGTATTTTTATTTACATTAAATAACAAATACATATATTTATGACATGTGTCAAAAACTCATTTGACAAATAATTAATATGTATCAAATCAAATTTTGTATCAAATACAAATACACATTAATTATAAATTGACCAAATCCCCTAAAGCATGTGTTTTCGTTTAACCGATTAAACGATTCGAATTAACTCATTTAATCCGATGAAGTATTATGAATAATCTGTATTATTCATAACGTGCTTCCCAAGTGTTGAACGAGTACACTTCATATTGTGGGACTCTCTAAGTTTAGGTTTATCCGTCACGAAATCTAATTTCGTATCCATAATTCACCCACTCATGAATTATGACGACCACAGATAATCTCGCTCAACCATGCAAGTCGAGGTCATTGCATACGTATAATCCCTCCGTCACAGGCTATCCATATTATACCTAGGATATAGATAAAAACGTCAAATCTGTATGGTATAATATAGTCGACTTTCAAATTCACGATCTCGAAATAACACTCGGAACTGATTTTTGAAGTTATACCACGGCCATGGATTTACTAGATCGCAAACAAATGCAGGATGCCTATGCCATGTACACATGACTGGCAGATTCTATCTTGATACGCACAGGATATCATGAGCATCAGTCCACACCCAACGAACAGGCGGAGGTATGATCTAAATAGATCGGTGACGTGACTGCCATCAAAGTGTGGAGGATAACTCATATATCCACAGTGGTATCTCAAGTCAAAGGACTATTATGCTCACTCAACTCGAGAAGATTCATATTGACGTTGGTGTACCATCTATTAGGAAATCTTCAGTGAGTCATTCAGTGTTTATCTAATAAACACCTACACGTCTATACGAGTCTCCCGAGACTCATGGTTCATTGAGATAAACCATCGGACCAAGTCACGATATACGACATGTACTAGTCTCAGCGGATTTTACTAACCGACCCGTGTTAGTAAATCTTGACCAGGAACTTTATTTAAGGATATACAACTTATAATGAAGTTTCCCAATGTCAATTACAAACTATGTTGTAACTGCGCACTATGTTGTAAATCCTAGGGTCTTTGTCTAATATACACGTATCACTAAATCAGATTTAGTTTTAATCTAATCATAATTAGATATCTAATCGCAATTAGATCGAATATGTGTATAAAAGATAAGAGGTGCTACCACTAAATAAGTAATATTATGGAAAAATGCATTAATCGTATTCATGAATCAGACATAAATACGATCTGAATTGGCACTCTGAGCACTAACCCTAACAGACATGTGCTAGTCTTCTAGGTTATAGGAATTCGACCGTATTCCAAAACCAACAACTAGAAATATTTACTTTAAGAATAGTTTACACCTAGTGTCAAAACTATTATAAGGTCGATGTCATTCTTAGCATATCTATACATCAATCTAATACTCATAATGACAATACCATTATAAGGTATGAAATGAAAAATGTAGTTATTTTATTAATAAATAATAAAATGTACAAATTGAATTGGCACTCCAAGCACCAACTGCATCAAATTTCTGGTCTTCCCTAAACACTTTAAAAACACCAAAATTTATTTTTAATTTCAAAACCAACATAAACACATGTTATAGAATAAAAATATAGTTTTCAAAATATCAAATATTTTTCAAAAACATAAATTTATTCTAAATACGCATTTGCGTAAATGTCTCATGAACAATTCTAGTCCACCTAAAGGTGGTCAAGTGAATCTAGAATGGTAGTTAAATGCGTATTAAATCAAGCCAAAGATTAGGAAATGGATTAGTTAAATGTTTGCCACCTTGATTTAATCCAATTAAATCAAGCCAAAACCACCTATTATTACATACTTACAATTACCATAATATCCTCAAATGGTAGAGATAATTATGATTTTACAATTAAGCCCTTGTGTAATTATTGAATTAATCCAATTAGGTCAAAGTAAATAATCAATGTTATCCAATAACACTTGATTATCTTAATTGATAATTATAATATCGAATATTATATTTTATCAAAAATAATCGGCTACCCAAGTGCTCAACGAGTACAATTCATATTGGGACTCTCTAAGTTTAGACACGTTCGTCATATAAGCCTAGCTAATATGTACGCAATTCGGCCACCTCCAAATTCGTGAAGAACACGAACGACCTTTCTGAACTATACAAGTCGAGGTCATCACATATGTTTAACAATCCCTCCGTCGTAGGCTATCTGAGTTGTGCTTAGGAAACATAGAATATACCGTCAAGTTTCCAAGACGCACATCTCATGTCGACATGTCCACGATTCTTCATAACTGATGCGATCCACCCTAGGTGATCGACTTTGGCCAAAGATTTAAGAATCATGACTTTACTAACATGAATACCTAAACCCCTTATGGTACACATACGGGCCGACGGTACCTATCTTGCTTCGCATTTTATTACTGAGTGCATCGGTCCACACCCAACGAACATCTAGAGGCCAGACCATGAAAGGTTTCTGACATACATGGCATCTAAGTGTGGATGATCTCACACAAAATCAATGTTATCCTATAGTCAAAGGATTACATATGCTACTCGACTCGAGGAGATTCCTATTGACGATGGTGTGTACTTCCAACTATTAGGAATCACCAATGAGTCATTCAGTATTCGCTCCAACGAATACCCACATGTTTATACGAGTTTTCAAAACTCATGGTACATCACGTTAAACCATTGGAACTCCAATTCCAATATACGATATGTGCTAGTCTTCTAGGTTATAGGAATTCGACCGTATTCTAAAACCAACGACTAGGAATATTTACTTTAAGAATAATTTACACCTAGTGCCAAAACTATTCTAAGGTCGATGTCATTCTTAGCATAACGATACATAAATTTAATACGCGTAATGACAATACCATTAATAGGGTATGAAATGAAAAATATATTTATTTTATTAATAAATAATAAAATGTACAATTCGGATTGGCACTCCAAGCACCAACTCCATCAAACTCCCACTTGCTTAGTGCCAATATGGATGGTACCGTAGTCCTATCTCCCCACATGTTTATTGAATAACTTAGGAGGTAAGTGTAGACACTGCATTTTTGCATATCATGCCCGATGACGAGTCTCGTAAGGAGGCACTACCTTTTCATGTCATGGAAGTTGCGGGAAACGGACGACGGAAGGGAAAAGTCAAGAATTGACGTTTTGTTGGATTTTTGTTCGCTCGCTTAAACTCGGGTTTGCTCAGGGAGCCTTTATTTCAAAATTTATTCTCGCCCCGAACTTTAAATCCCACCCCTGTGACCCTTCAACTCCCATGCAAAATAAAAATCACCAACCAATTGAATAAATTCAAATTAAATCAAACCATTAAAAAATACAAACCAATTAAATAACAATTTTAACAAAATAATAATAATAATAACAAATAATTAAAACACGAAAAATAAAATACACAACACAAATAAATAAAAAATACTAACCAAACACAAATAAACAAATCAACATCAACAAAACCCACTAACACAAAATAATAAACAAATCACAAATCACAAAAACCTAACCTCACCCATGCCTCACGCCCATCACAACCCATCTCTCACCCATCCACAATCAACCATTATTCCCCTGCAACACCCATACCCTATTCATGCTAACCACCCTCCATGCCATAACCCATACTCCCACCATGCAGTGACCATTCTCTCAAAGAACCATATAAACCTTTAGCCTCTCTCTCACTCGGCTGGACTCCCCCCTCATTTCACCAACATCATACTCTCGGCCTTCTAACTCAAATAAACCCTAGCCTTCATTCAACAAACACACTCCAATCGACGCCTAACAACCCCTTCACTGCCAGAAGCCACTGTAACAGCCCTTTGATCTCTCTCAACCCTCTCTCTCACCTGACTCACGCCATTATCCTTCACTCAGCCGCGCATAACTTCTCTCAAGCATGCAGTAAACCCTTGCGGCAATACACCACATGCCAAACACAAACTGCCCCTAAACCGTCACAGCATCTGCGCACAAGGCCACTCCGTCACAGCACCTGCGCACTCACCGTGTCAAACAAACCAAGCTTCATGTAAACTACCCATTAGCCTGCCAACAAACGCCCCTTGCTTTTACTCACCTAGCTCCCTACGCACCCACAGTCCACTCGCAACCCTCACAGCCCCTCAGCTCACTCACGCAAGCTGCATGAATAAACCCTAGAGCCCACGTGAAGGCACAACTTCTCTCTCATTACCCTCACGCCATCAGCCTCACAATCGACCCCAAAAAACCAGCCTTGTTCATGCCACTGCAACTCTTCAGCACCTCTCAAACACACTCAACCAGCTCCAGGCCACTCACGTCAACAAACAGTCCATGCAGCCCCACTCCACATAGAAACCCTAAACCTCAGAAGCAGCCCTCCTCACGCACAAACCAACTCACGGTGATACACACATAAACCTGGGTTGCTCTCTCCTTATCTCTCTCTACACCGACCAACTACAGCCCTCATCACAGCCAACGCTCACCTTGCTCCCAGCCTCCTTTCACGCACCAAACTGCCAAAACACCGACTAAATTGACGTCCCCAAGCAGCAACCCATATAGTCTCAAGCTTCACGGTCATCGCCTCCCTCAGCATAACCCTTCATCACACAAGCAGCAACCCGTGAACCCTGCAGCCCTCCAATGCCACAAACCCTAAAGCCAGCAGCCCCCTTTACCACGTGAATCCACTTCCCTACCCTACACCGGCAAATAGTCACCAAATACCCAGCTGCACACCCTCAACACAGCAGATACACGTCCCACTCTCCAGCACACACTCACGCCACTTTTGAGAAGCCAAACATAAGACCTAAGCTTAAGCACTTCACGTGAAAGTGGCCTGCAACAATAGCCTGAAAAATGGAGTGAAAACAGAGGAAAAACAGAGAGAAACAGCGAGCGAAAATAGTGAGAAAAACAGAGAAAACAGCGGGTAGAAATAACGGTGAAATAGAAAAAAGTAGCGAGCGGAAACCGCGTGTAAAAACGGACAAAACAGTGAAAACAGCGGACTAGTGAAAACAGTGGAAACAGCGAACCAGCGAAAACAGTAAAAACAGTGAACCTGTGAAAACAATGGAAACAGTGGACCAGTGAAAACATCGAAACGATATCCCTTCCGGCACCGTGGAACGCACTCCCGGAAAGCGACTAAAAAGGTAAGACCTGAGGGCACCCTTTTATCTTATTTCCGTTATTTATTTTCTAAGCATGATGTAGTTATTTAAGTTTATTATTACTTTATGCATGATTGAGATGTTTAATATGTTATAGTTTAATGCATGATTAGTTGGTTGTTTCTAAGCATGATGTAGTCGTTTAGTATGATATTTATTTTCTTATGCATAATTAGGTTGTTTAGCATGATGTTGTTTTATGCATGGTTAATAGGTTGTTCTTAAGCATGTTGTGTAGACTTGGTTAATATTGCACAAATCCATTCATTACAAATGACATAAGTAAGGGACCATTCCGAACCCAACGGTTTGAGGTCTTCCCTTGCGAGGGGTGAGTGCGGCCTTAAATCTCATTTTCCCGGTTCACACCGGGTGGCGACTCCATTATTCTCCGGTTTAGTCCCCCGCGGGCTACTCCGTACTCCCAACCGGGCCGCGAGCCCGGGACAGCATGCGTCGTCCAGTTTCTGTTGTCTACAGTCTGGCGACTCCACTGGGGATAAAGAATCGGCCTCGAAACATGTCTTGTAATGGTTGGATTTGTGTTTTAATTAACCATGTTTACTGTAAGTTTAAGGAATTTAATCAAAGGCATTGTTAGGGCTAGGTGATGTTTGGTGTCTTCCTTCACTCACTACCTTTTTACAAGGAAAAGCTGTGAAGACACCTAGATAATCATCTTCCTAGGGGATGTTTGGTGTCTTCCTTCACTCACTACCTTTTTACAAGGAAAAGCTGGAAGGCATCTAGATAATCATCTCATGTGATAGACTAATTTGGAGGACTCGTTGTTTATTCCTGTCACCAAGCGATAAGAGCCTAAGGGGCTTGGGTATCCACTGCGAGCCTTGCTCCGCCCTCCCTCTGGGGAATCTACAACGGGAAATCCATTTGACAGTTAGTCACATACCTTAACTTGTTGACATATAAGGTGCACTCACTTGGTCGTTTGAACCCTTGAATGGGGAGTCCTAGTTGTGGGTAATCCTTTGTCAATAAGGGTCTTTGTTTACATTCTTGAAACCTACACATGAACCTTAGTTTTTATAACCTTTAAGAATTATTTACTATTGCTTGTGCTTATGGGCCATTTCCATTTGGAGGCAGTTGGACCTTTTATCAGAAATGCAAACTTGTTGGGCCATTTAAACTGGGACGAGTTCGTATCTTATGACTATTAGGCCCAAAGCTTCTAAAATGTCAATGGGCCATTTTTGTAGAAATTATCATGTCATGTTTGCATCATCTTTCTTCTATGCTTGTGTTTGGGAACATTGCCGTTTGGATTCACTTGGTCCATTTGTCATGGGATATGGTCTTGTTGGGCCATTTAAACTGGGACAAGAACGTATTTCATGGCTATTGGGCCAAAGGCTTCTAAGCGATTAATGAGCCGCTTTGTGATTGTGTTCGGAACGTTACTATATGGATTTAGTCGGGCCTTTTGCCATGAGATGTGAACTCATTGGGCCATTTAAACTGGGATGGGTTTACTCCTTTGACAATTAGCCCGAAAGATTCTAAAATAATAACGAGCCAATTTGTTTGAGAATTTTAAATTATTATGTTATCTATCACATGCACCTCGTGCACTTCACGCATACATGCATCAAGCTAACCCTTATGTTTTAAAAGCCATCATAGATACCCGTTGGGTTAGGGAAGGGAACAGACTCACCAAGAAGACAGTAACAACCATGAGTGGATCAGAAATGATGAGATCCCGCGTGGATCGACTAGAGAACAATCTCGCCAAAATTACTGAACAGTTGCAAGCCTTGACTACTGCTATTACTGGTATGGCTGTGCCCCGTGCTGGGGGAAATTCTGAAAACGCGAGGCATGAGGAGCCTCCGAATGGGTTGGGGGATGATATCCCCACTTTTGATGATGATATGGCAGAGTATGCAACATGCAGAGTATCTGGGTCTCGGGCAGAATTGCAGAAACTCCGTGACCAGGTGGAGTCAGTTACCCGTAAGATGAAGGGTAAAGACGAAGACTTACTAAACTATGATTCGATGACTTTCGAAGAAAAATTGCCTGCTCAGTTCAAGATGCCCGATATGGCTAAGTTCAATGGGAATGGAGATCCAAGAGTGCATCTCCGACAGTTTGTATCGGTCATGAGTTCAGTTGGCTTATCTCAGCGCCAAGTGCAGAAGATGTTTGGAATGTCGCTCGAGGGGGCACCCGTAGTATGGTATCACAGCCTTGAGAAAAATGTTAAGGAAGACTGGAGGGAACTAGCTGATGCTTTTCTGAAGCAATATGTTACTGATCTGGAGATAGATCTATCACTCCGGGATCTGGAGAATATTAAACAGAGGCCGGAGAGAGCTTCAAAGACTATGTAGATCGCTGGAGGAGCCAGCTTCTGAAAATGCAGACTCGACCCTCAGAGAAAGACCAGATAAAGATGATAATCAAGGGCACCAAACCCTCTATTTATGGTAAGCTGAGGAGGATGACCTCCATGATCACAGATTTCCGACAGTTGAGGGAAACTGTCATGGACATTGAAGAAGAGGAAACTGAGAATAGGAAGTTCTATGGCCAGAATAAAAGAACTTTTGGAGGACACTTTGAGACCAAACCCGCTACTGCCGAGGTTACCGCCATCAGGGACCGGCATTTCTCTAACTTGGGAAAGCCTTTGTCAAAAGTGTTTGAAAAGTTGAAGGGACAAGGACTCTTGAAACCCTTAGAAGGCAAACCACTTCCAAATCCTCCACCGCCACACTTGAACGTGAACCTTTATTGTTACTTCCACCAGCAACATGGCCATGATACCAACAATTGCACCCGCCTTAGGCATGAGATCCAAGACCTCATTGACACCCGTAAAATACCCGACCCTGAAAAAGAACAACCCAACACATACAAAAACCCTCTTCCCAACTACATGATCAACTCCGGTCTGCCCGAAAGTTTTATCCTCCAGACTCTCAACCACCCAGCTTCTTACATGGGGATAGGGGACGGCAGTAATGAAGAACCATAGGCTGATGAAGAAGATAATGCCGCAGGCAAAGAAGATATTTTCCCCGGTTTATTTACAAATCTACTTTTTAAGACATTGATTTTGTTCAAACCTTCATGATAATAAAGAAGTTCATTTCACTCACTTGCCTGAGTCTCTCTCGTTCAACCTGCACAATATGAGTATATTTGACGGCTGGCGATACCATGATATTCAACAATACTCAGAAATTGGGAAACAGGGCAGTGAGACTGTCAGAGAATAAGTTCACCCAGTCAATCGATGAAGACAGATTAAAGCAGTTTTCAGCCTAAGGGAGAAAAGATCGAGCAGTCACCAAAGGAATTGGCAAAAGACCTAACCCAACGGGATAGGAAATTCATTCATGCATACATGCATACACGTAACCTGCATCCCTTGTTGTATTTTGTTTTTGCAGATTTCAAACGAAAGAGAACCCGCAAAGGGCGAACAGAAACATATGGCACCAAGGAGCCCAATAAGGATCCAACCCATCATGAACAGGGAAGACCTCTACACTTGCATACCTACACATCGCATGCACGTATTTATTCTGTTGTTTTGTATTTGCAGGTTTCAAAAGAAGAAAATTGGAGAAAGCGGCAAAAGCAAGCCAACCAGAAACAACAACAGTGTTATCAGTTTCAGGAATGAATCGGGATCAGTATCAGTTTCGGGAATAGATCATAAGGTTGAGGTTCACATCAGTATTAATCTTAGGAAAGAATCCCAGGGTTGAGGCCCACGCCAGTATCAGTTTCAAGAAGGAATCCTCAGGGGGCGAAGCCCAGGTTTTCAACAGTTGAAATGAAGAATTCCATGGAGAGAAGTCTTTGATAGATAGACATATGTTCGGTGATGACATTGTTTGCTGAATGGAGAAACCCTAGAAACGATAAGTGCGAGGCACGCTCTCTTCCGGCATTCTGAAAGGATTGATCTCGGCTAGACTCACGAGCACTTGACAGGATCTCAGCAGTGGAAGCCTGAGTGGTTGACGAGATGACTAGTTGAAGAGATGATGAATCGGTGAATGACCGTTTGCCTGGATGTCCACCCTGGCTTACTTATGCTATGATATATGATGGTTGGAAATAAAGAAAAAGTCTCTGCAATGAAAAGGAAAAGAAAAATAGGCCACCTATAACCGATAAGCGTGAAGCTACCCATGGGCGAGTATTAGGACCACCATGAGGAGAAATTCTACCTTATAGGGTAGGTGTGTCAGAAAAAAAAAAAAAAAAAAAAATTCAAAATGAAAAGAATGAGACAAAAGAAAGGAAAAGATGAAGACCATATCATATTGAGTATGCTGAAGTAATCACAGAATGTGATTAAGACATCCAGGTTGGTTAGACCCACTGGTTCGATTCTCCGGGGCGAAATCACCAAGTTGGCTTACTCAAGGAACAAGCTGCGAAAGAGCCTTAGCACACACACACTAGGAGTCTAGTTCAGATCCCCCATTCAGAAGAGTGGACTTGAGTATGACGAGTACTTTGAAGGTTCTCTGGTCTTGACACGAAGCATTCGTTGAGGACAAAAATATGTTTGATTATCAGGATTATCTCAAGTGAGGTATTACAATATTGTTGAAATGAACCGTTACAGTATCAGTTAATCTTGCCAGATACGGTAATCTTGGGGCGAGGCTCACATCTTTATCAGCTTGGGGGCGAGGCCCATATCAGCTTGGGAGCGAGGCTCCACACCGACATCAGCATCAGTTCAGCCGAGAATGGTAATCCGAGAATGGAACAGAGTTCGAGAATGAACAAGCCGAGAATGGTAATCCGAGAATGGATCAGGGTTCGAGGATGAACAAAGCCGAGAATGGTAAAACCGAGAATGGATCAGAGTTCGAGAATGAACAAAGCCGAGAATGGTAAATCCGAGAATGGATCAGAGTTCGAGAATGAACCAAGCCGAGAATGGTAATCCGAGAATGGAACAGAGTTCGAGAATGAACAAGCCGAGAATGGTAAATCCGAGAATGGAACAGAGTTCGAGAATGAACAAGCCGAGAATGGTAATCCGAGAATGGATCAGAGTTCGAGAATGAACAAAGCCGAGAATGGTAAATCCGAGAATGGATCAGAGTTCGAGAATGAACCAAGCCGAGAATGGTAAATCCGAGAATGGATCAGAGTTCGAGAATGAACCAAGCCGAGAATGGTAAATCCGAGAATGGATCAGAGTTCGAGAATGAACCAAGCCGAGAATGGTAAATCCGAGAATGGATCAGAGTTCAAGAATGAACAAGCCGAGAATGGTAAATTCGAGAATGGATCAGAGTTCGAGAATGAACCAAGCCGAGAATGGTAAATCCGAGAATGGATCAGAGTTCGAGAATGAACCAAGCCGAGAATGGTAAATCCGAGAATGGATCAGAGTTCGAGAATGAACCAAGCCGAGAATGGTAAATCCGAGAATGGATCAGAGTTCAAGAATGAACAAGCCGAGAATGGTAAATCCGAGAATGGATCAGAGTTCGAGAATGAACAAACCGAGAATGGTAATCCGAGAATGGAACAGAGTTCGAGAATGAACAAGCCGAGAATGGTAAACGAAGAATGGAACACAGTTCGGAATAAAGCTCGGAGGAAGAAAGCCTCATCTACAGTTCGGAATAAAGCTCGGAGGAATAAAGCCTCATCTACACGGTTCGGGAATGGACTACTTTACAGTTACGGTTCGGGAATGGACCACCATTATCATCAGTTCTGGGGATGCGTCCCAGGGTCGAGGCCCACATCAACTCAACACAGCAGGTGAACCAGGTGACAGCTGGCGAGCCAGATAAGTAAAAATGCATTGCACGTAACTTTGATAGGATTGTCATTGTCACACACTACACAAGTCCCATCAAAGTGGGGGCGACTGTAGACACTGCATTTTTGCATATCATGCCCGATGACGAGTCTCGTAAGGAGGCACTACCTTTTCATGTCATGGAAGTTGCGGGAAACGGACGACGGAAGGGAAAAGTCAAGAATTGACGTTTTGTTGGATTTTTGTTCGCTCGCTTAAACTCGGGTTTGCTCAGGGAGCCTTTATTTCAAAATTATTCTCGCCCCGAACTTTAAATCCCACCCCTGTGACCCTTCAACTCCCATGCAAAATAAAAATCACCAACCAATTGAATAAATTCAAATTAAATCAAACCATTAAAAAATACTAACCAATTAAATAACAATTTTAACAAAATAATATAATAATAACAAATAATTAAAACACGAAAAATAAAATACACAACACAAATAAATGAAAAATACTAACCAAACACAAATAATCAATCAACAAAACCCACTAACACAAAATAATAAACAAATCACAAATCACAAAAACCTAACCTCACCCATGCCTCACGCCCATCACAACCCATCTCTCACCCATCCACAATCAACCATTATTCCCCTGCAACACCCATACCCTATTCATGCTAACCACCCTCCATGCCATAACCCATACTCCCACCATGCAGTGACCATTCTCTCAAAGAACCATATAAACCCTTAGCCTCTCTCTCACTCGGCTGGACTCCCCCCTCATTTCACCAACATCATACTCTCGGCCTTCTAACTCAAATAAACCCTAGCCTTCATTCAACAAACACACTCCAATCGACGCCTAACAACCCCTTCACTGCCAGAAGCCACTGTAACAGCCCTTTGATCTCTCTCAACCCTCTCTCTCACCTGACTCACGCCATTATCCTTCACTCAGCCGCGCATAACTTCTCTCAAGCATGCAGTAAACCCTTGCGGCAATACACCACATGCCAAACACAAACTGCCCCTAAACCGTCACAGCATCTGCGCACAAGGCCACTCCGTCACAGCACCTGCGCACTCACCGTGTCAAACAAACCAAGCTTCATGTAAACTACCCATTAGCCTGCCAACAAACGCCCCTTGCTTTTACTCACCTAGCTCCCTACGCACCCACAGTCCACTCGCAACCCTCACAGCCCCTCAGCTCACTCACGCAAGCTGCATGAATAAACCCTAGAGCCCACGTGAAGGCACAACTTCTCTCTCATTACCCTCACGCCATCAGCCTCACAATCGACCCCAAAAACCAGCCTTGTTCATGCCACTGCAACTCTTCAGCACCTCTCAAACACACTCAACCAGCTCCAGGCCACTCACGTCAACAAACAGTCCATGCAGCCCCACTCCACATAGAAACCCTAAACCTCAGAAGCAGCCCTCCTCACGTACAAACCAACTCACGGTGATACACACATAAACCTGGGTTGCTCTCTCCTTATCTCTCTCTACACCGACCAACTACAGCCCTCATCACAGCCCACGCTCACCTTGCTCCCAGCCTCCTTTCACGCACCAAACTGCCAAAACACCGACTAAATTGACGTCCCCAAGCAGCAACCCATATAGTCTCAAGCTTCACGGTCATCGCCTCCCTCAGCATAACCCTTCATCACACAAGCAGCAACCCGTGAACCCTGCAGCCCTCCAATGCCACAAACCCTAAAGCCAGCAGCCCCCTTTACCACGTGAATCCACTTCCCTACACCTAACCGGCAAATAGTCACCAAATAACCCAGCTGCACACCCTCAACACAGCAGATACACGTCCCACTCTCCAGCACACACTCACGCCACTTTTTGAGAAGCCAAACATAAGACCTAAGCTTAAGCACTTCACGTGAAAGTGGCCTGCAACAATAGCCTGAAAAACGGAGTGAAAACAGAGGAAAAACAGAGAGAAACAGCGAGCGAAAATAGTGAGAAAAACAGAGAAAACAGCGGGTAGAAATAACGTGAAATAGAAAAAAGTAGCGAGCGGAAACCGCGTGTAAAAACGGACAAAACAGTGAAAACAACGGACTAGTGTGAAAACAGTGGAAACAGCGAACCAGCGAAAACAGTAAAAACAGTGAACCTGTGAAAACAATGGAAACAGTGGACCAGTGAAAACATCGAAACGATATCCCTTCCGGCACCGTGGAACGCACTCCCGGAAAGCGACTAAAAAGGTAAGACCTGAGGGCACCATTTTATCTTATTTCCGTTATTTATTTTCTAAGCATGATGTAGTTATTTAAGTTTATTATTGCTTTATGCATGATTGAGATGTTTAATATGTTATAGTTTAATGCATGATTAGTTGGTTGTTTCTAAGCATGATGTAGTCGTTTAGTATGATATTTATTTTCTTATGCATAATTAGGTTGTTTAGCATGATGTTGTTTTATGCATGGTTAATAGGTTGTTCTTAAGCATGTTGTGTAGACTTGGTTAATATTGCACAATCCATTCATTACAAATGACATAAGTAAGGGACCATTCCGAACCCAACGGTTTGAGGTCTTCCCTTGCGAGGGGTGAGTGCGGCCTTAAATCTCATTTTCCCGGTTCACACCGGGTGGCGACTCCATTATTCTCCGGTTTAGTCCCCCGCGGGCTACTCCGTACTCCCAACGGGCCGTGAGCCCGGGACAGCATGCGTCGTCCAGTTTCTGTTGTCTACAGTAAGGCCTTTGTAAGTGTGTCTGCTATGTTGTCTTGTCATTGAACCTTCAAGACCACTATGTCTTTTCGTTCAATAATCTCTCAAATTACGCGATATTTCATTTCCACGTGTTTAGACTTGCAATGCACCCTTGGTTCCTTAGCCTACGCGATGGCTCCATTATTACCACACTACAATGGGATCGAATCCACAATACTAGTGATGAGCGGAAAATATATCAATATTTACCGCCTCTTTCACCTAATATTTTGGTTAATTTCTCAGGTTTGATGAACGTTTTGAAGTGTTTTAGTTTATTTTGCAGATAAAATAAAATGGGGACTCAATAGAATCATTTAGGATGAACGTGGAACAAATAAGGGCAAAAAATAGACTTGACATTTTGATTTTGGAGATTGGAAACTTGAAATGGCGTTCTAACGAAGTACGATTTCGGAAATTCCAACTTTGCGTAATTGTCGTATTTTGGCCATAACGTTTTACTCCGATATTGGATTGAGATGATTCAAGTTCAAGATTAAAGAAAACTCATAGATCTACAACTTTGAAGTTTATAATAATTTCGAATTCGGAAGATTTCATGACCGAAATTGACGAAACAGCCGGAAGTGTGTTATATGTAATTATTAAAGTCATTTTCAAAAATAAATAAATAAATAAATAAAATTGTCAAACCTCCACCAAACATGCTTGATTATTTTGTGGAGGATTTGGTGCCATGTTTGGTGGAGCAATTGGTGGAGAAATTTGTGGAGCAATTGGTGGAGAAATTGGTGGAAGCCTTTAGATTTGCCTATAAATACCAAGCCATTTCATTTGTAAATTTCATGCTTTCCTTAGGTTTTTGTAAGGAATTTAAAGATTGCATCTTGTTTGTATTTATTTTCAGTATTTTAATTATGTATTTTTATTTTCAGTAATAGTTGTAGTTTCTTTTATTTTTTTTTCTTTTATGTTTAGTAGTTAAATTTCTGCTGGGGGAAAGGTGAAACTTTTATTATTTTAGTTTATATTAATCTCCCTTAATTATAATATGAAAATTATAATTTAATAATATGGAAAAACGGTTATACCGCCTTAATGGCTGGTTTTATTTATTTGACATAATGTGACACCGCCTATATGGTCGGTCTTTAGGTGACAGATAATTACCGCATATATGGCTGGTTTATAGACAAATGATAACACCGCCTTTATGGTCGGTTGGACTTAATTGAAAATCTGACTTAATCAGGATACCGCCTATATGGTCGATTGGTACTATCACTTATAATTTCTATATTATAATAAGAGAGATTTCTAAATTAGAAATAGTAAGGGTGGATCCCCTAACCACCAACATTTTATTTTTATTATAAGGAAGTGATGAAGCACAATATTAACATGATTAATAATTGATTTAATTATATTATTGGTAATTTCTTTAGTTTGTTTATTGAATCTTAAGCCTAATGCTTCTTGTTTCCTAATCACCAATAAGATTGATGTGGTAAACTTAAAATGAACTTGGAAAATGGATTTTAGGTTTCAGCCTGAGATTCAATAGCTCACGATCTTCCTTGAGGATAGATAACCCTTTAATAGATTTCCTTACATGATATGAATATACCTGTCGGGCGTGGGTAGCCATAATTGGAATTTGAACTTAATAAATTCAGATAACTTGATTAACATAGGAATATGATTAATTTGGTTATTTTGGGTATTTGCATCTGACTATCGGAAGAGGCTTATGCATATTTTCGTGTTCCAGGTTAGCAAACTGATTTATTACACATATATAAAAAATCAATTATCATTAGAATAATATTGTGTGGAATCACAACCCTAGATATTTGTTTATTTTCGTTTATTTTCCTTAGTATTTTCTTTTGTGTATTTATTTATTTTAATTATTTAGAAATCCACATTCAAACAACCAATAAAGTAATCATTCCATTCTCCCTATAATTAGATACTTGTAAATAAATAGTATCAATAATTAGTAATGATAATAGGAATTAAGTCCTAACGGGATCGATATTTTTATACTACTTGAACGATACGTGCGCTTGCGTTATACATGTGTGATCACGCCGGTCAAGTTTTTGGCGCCGTTGCCGGTGACTTATTTATCTTCCATTATTAGTTTTGAGGTTAGATACCTTTACTTGTGTCTAATTTATTTTTACTTATTATTTTTATTTTCTTGTGTTTCAGGTTCTCAGACACTACATGAAACGAACTAAAAGCTTTGAAATCCAACCACTTGACCCAGAAATTGAAAGAACCATCAGACAGTTGAGAAGGGAAAGACGAGAAGGCCAAGAAGCACTAATCAACATGGAACCTGAACCTTTGGAGGTTGCACCACCAATTTCCATTCGAGACAGAACTATTTCGGTGGTTGACGGCTTCATTTCCTATATTGTACTTCCTCCCTTACCAGCAAATGCGTGTGACATCAAATTCATGCATTCAGATGATTCAGCAGTTAGTTCAATTTGGGTGGAATGCAACTGAAGATCCTAATGCCCACATCAGTAACTTCCTGGAAGTTTGCGGCACTTTCAATTAAAACCGAGCAGCTGAAGAAGCAATGAGACTGCGATTTTTTCCATATTCCTTGAAAGATATAGCTAAAGCTTGGCTACATTCACTACCAATAGGTTCCATCACAACTTGGAACACTCTAGCCACCAAATTCCTTGAAAAATACATTCCGCCATCCAGAACTGCAAAGCTGAGGAATGATATCACATACTTTGTGCAACATGACTCAGAATCCCTCTGCGAAGCTTGAGAAATGTACAAAGATTTACTCCGGAAATATCCTCACCATGAGATTCATAAATGGCTACAAGTACAAACTTTCTACAATGTACTTTCTGGACTGATGAGAACCACAATTGATGCTACTGCTGGAGGAGCGTTAATGGAAAAATGAGAAGATCAAGCCTGAGATTTAATTGAAGAAATGACCAACAACAATTCATTGTGGCCAACATAAAGGAGCATGATTCAACGAATCGCTGGAATTTAGAAGCTGGAGCCAACACAACAGTGAATGCCAAGCTGGATCAGATATGTAAATTCATGGAAACTCTCAGCACGCAAGGCAATATTGGACCCCCAAGTTCACCATATGGAGGAGCTCCAGAGATACACCAACATAAAGAAACGGTGAATTACGTCAACAATTTCAACAGACATGGAAACAATCCATATTCCAATACCTACAATCCAGGGTGGATGAATCATCCCAATTTCGCATGGAGCAACAATTCAGGATAAATGAACAATCCACCACCAGGATTCCAACAGCAAAGCCAGGAGCATGAAAAAGAACCAGGAATAGAGGAAGTGTTGGCCCAGTTAAAAAAATACAATGCCATGTTTCAAAATCAAGCAGCATTAATTCAAAATCAAGCAGCATCAAATGAAGCTATGTTTCAAGCCCAATCAGCATTGAATCAAAGCTTAACTACTTCTATAAAATCACTGGAGAATCAAATTGGACAACTGGCCAATGCTCAGAGTTACAGACCACCAGGTAACCTTCCTAGCAATACTGAACCAAATCCAAGAAACATGGGGAATGAACAATGTCATGCCATCATTTTAAAAAGTGGTACTGAAATCAACAATGATGTTGGAATCAAGGCATCCATTGAAGAAGTTCCAAAAGAAAACAGTGAAGCAGTTCCACAGATGGAGGAAAAAGAAGCAAAGGAAAAAGAGCAAGAAAGAATCACTCTACCTACAACTTTTCCACAGCGTCTCCAGAAAAACAAACTAGACAAGCAGTTTGCTCGATTCCTGTAGATCTTTAAAAAGCTACATATCAATATTCCATTTGCAGAAGCGTTGGAACAAATGCCCAGCTATGTCAAATTCATGAAAGACATTCTTTCACGAAAGCGAAGATTGGGAGATTACGAGACATTATCATTATCAGAAGAATGGAGTGCCATCATTCAGAGGAAGCTTCCCCCAAAGTTGAAAGATCCTAGCAGTTTCAATGTCCCATGCACCATTGGAGAACATCACTTTGGTAAGACTTTGTGTGATCTAGGTGCAAGTAGACCTGGCTAAGGTTCCGGTTTGGAACCGGAACCGATCCGTTTGGAACTGGACGGTTCCGGTTCCAACCGATTTCGGTTCCGATTCCGGAACCGAACCGGAACCTAACCGGTTCGGTTAGGGTTCCTACCTTAGCCAGACCGGTTGGAACCGTATGGTTCCGGTCGGTTTCGGTTGGAACCAGTTTAAATTTATACAATATATTTTTTTTTTATTTTTTAGATAAGAATTTTATTTGTAATTATGTAATGTAATAAATTCAAATTCATAATTTTAAATTATATTGATTTATCAATCTCAATTTTTTATTTTCAATAAAGTAAAAAAAAAAACGGTTGGAACCGGAACCGGAACCGAACGGTTCTGTTCGGTTCGGTTCCGGTTTCGGTTTAGGTTCTGGTTCCACTTTTGTGTGGAACCGGAAGGTTCGGTTCCGATTCGGAACCGAACCGCCGGTCGGGTCTAGGTGAAAGTGTTAACTTGATGACTTTTTCTATTTTCAGGAAATTACAGATTGGAGAATCAATGCCCATCTCAGTCTCTCTGCAACTTGCTGATAGAACGCTCGTATTTCTGAGAGGTGTAGTTGAAGATGTGCTGGTCAAGGTTGACAAATTTATTTTTGCCAGTAGATTTTATTGTCCTTGATATGGAGGAAGACGAAGACGTACCGATCATCCTCGGGAGACCATTCTTGGCTACAGGTCGAACCATTATTGATGTACAAAATGAGAACTAACCATGATGGTACAGGACCAAGAAGTAACATTCAATGTTTTCTAAACCATGAATTTCCTGGATGACGAAAAAGAAAGAGGAATATTTCAGACTTGATGTGATACATGGTACCATCCAGAACTCCAATGCAATGCAACGTTCTACTGACAAACTGTCTGTGAAGCCTGAAGATAAAGCGTATTACGCACTAAAAAAGCCTATTCTTGCATCACAAGCAACAGAAGAGAAATAGTTCCACCAGCACAAAGAATTGGAGAAATTTCACATACAGCCTTTCTAGAATGCAAAACTGTACAAAAAAAGGCCAAGAAGAGACATGATGAGAAGTTATTGTTGGGTTTTCTAGGTCAAACCAAGATCATATTAAGCGATGAAAAGTGCGAATACATCAAAGTAAAGTTACGGAAATACTTACTTTGATCGGCTTTGCGATGCGAAGAACACAAAACTTTTGCTCCATGGATGAAGTTCTCGGCCATGCCCCTTTTGTGCTCCTTGTGTTTCGGTCAACCTCTCTTTGTGTGTTCCAAGCGCCAAGCTTTATGTGTGGATTCCATGCTAATGAATGGGTTTCCCTATCACCTTTGTAAGACCCATTGGATGTGCTAGCATCATAGAAAAATTTGCCACAAATCTTTCTATTTCCCTTGTGTAACTCTCGGCATTTGCAGAAAATGGAGAAGGAGAGAAAGGCTTCCAAGCCATGAGGGAGAGAGAGGGAGAAGATGAAGATGTTGTTGTGTATTTGTATTCAAAAACTAATACCAATTACCAAATTCAAAATTTGTTACATGACTTTAAAGTCTTCAACTACTAACATCAATCACAAAATTGACATGCATCACTTCACTCAAAGTTGATGTGACTTACATCACAAGAATGACTAATGATGTGACGTGTGATGTGACTTGTGGGTCCCACTTGATTCAAAATGCGATTGGGCCCGTAAATACTCCCGGGCTCGGGTTCGCTAATTCCGAATTAATGAATTTTCTGTCGCGACGTAATTAAATCAAATTTAATTAAATAATTATGCCTAGCAAAATTACTATTCACGTCGCTGGCGAATTAATTCTAAATTAACTCGTTTGCTCGAATTAAAATCTAATTTTAATTCCGCGTCGAAATCTAATTTCGTTTAATATATCGAATATATTATTTTATCGATTAATTCCAAATTAATTGTTCTCTCTCTTTAAATAGTATTTTATCCCAGATAAAATATCTCGGTAATTAATCCTAGATTAATTTTCTCTCTCTTATAATTAATCCCGGATTAATTATGTCTGAGTCATACGTCATCGGTGAATCTTCGAGAAGTGATCCATGAGATCCCCGGATATGTTGGTAGTAAATCCGGTCGTCGGACTATCCGAACACGTACGTACCTAGTACTACGTTTTTATCGATTTACAAAACTTGGTTGGCTTCTAGCAAAGCACCGTGCCTACCCAATTCTCCAGAAATATTCTTAAAGGAATATGTAATCTGTATCAGGTGTAGTATACGTAGTATTATGTATTGAGATCCAGTATCAGATGTCACATGCTAGGCCTGGGGCTGGAATTGTGTCTGCCCCGTACGAAGCACATATCGGATCTCTGGTAATTAGTCTCTATAATCGGATAAGCATGACCTACTCATTTTATCTTGATAGCTGCAGCATATAAGAGCACCAGTCCCGTATCCTACGTGACCATCATCTCCACTATGACTGGAGTGATACTTCTATCTTGACATCACACCCAATACACTACGATTCTCAATATACCCAAAAGAGGCGTACACAGAACCTGTTAAATCCCTGGACGACCAAAACCAAAATATATTGATTGTCGTAAGTATTAGTGGTGCAAGTCTCAGGTTAAGACCAAATACACCTACCCTGATTCGGACTTCCATAGACACATAGTCATACTACCAATGGAATTCCGATAGGTCTATCCAGAGCAAAGATGTTTCCGTACCATCGGTAAAAACAACCTCCTATTATACTTGCATGAGTATCCAATACCCAAATGTATGAGAACTATGCCGTTATGCTCCCATAACACGCACAAGTGCAATACTAGTCTATTCCGCATTATCGATGTCCAATTTCGATAATACTATGACTAGGGATGTTTTAATGATTAAACCTTAGTGGATTAATATTGTCTCCTATCTTATTAATCCGAAACTAATCATATGGACTTTTATCATTATATATCCCGGTAATCCAATTACAAATGATAAAAAAGCAATTTCCTTTGTCACATAGTTAATTTGTACAACAACACCATGTTCTGTACAAATAGTGATGCTATGGGTCATAATTGTCCAACAATCTCCCACTTGGCCTATAGCCAATCACTCAAGAGTCCTACAATTAAACTATGTACGGTTCGCTCAAACTTCTGCTGAGAAACTGCTTTCGTCAGCGGATTTGTAAGGTTATCATTTGATGCGATTTATTCGATCATCACATCGCCACGATGTATGATCCGAACGAATCAGATGAATAGTTAAAGTATGTACTTGGATCGTTGATGAGACCATTAATTCTTTATCCTGTGATGTAGCCTAGCTCAGCTGCTAACAGAACTACTCCTAATCCAATTATGATTATTTATATCCAAAATGCTTCTATTGCTGCCTCAGCTGCAACAATATTCCGCTTTTGTTGTTTATTCGGCAACAGTATCTTGCTTGGAAGATCTCCAGCTCACTGTTCCGTTATTCAAACTATATAGTACATTTATTACGACTTATAGTCGTTTTTGTCAGTTTGGGAAACTTGCAGCGGTGAACCCAGTCACTTCAAGTTCTCCTTCTCCATAGCTTAAGAAAGCATCCTTAGTTCATCTAAGATACTTAAGGATGTTCTTAACATCAATCCAGTGACTATCACTTGGATTGGCCTGATTGTGACTCTATATGCTCAAAGCATATGAGACACCAGGTCGCGTACATTTATTTCAATGTACAAGTTCTCGGAGAGTGCCAACAACTTTTAGATCTATCCTAGTAGATTCTTATTCCTAGAATAAAAGTTGTCTCTCCAAAGAATTCTACAGAGAATTTTTCATGAAAGCCAAGCTTTCACCGACTGTATTATGGGAATATCATTTCCAAGAAATGACATATCATTATTTTCAGGACAATCACTGTCAGTGAGCTCCCACTAACCTCCTTATATACACAAGAATCATTTTCGTTTTGAATTAAATCATATACCATTATGATTACATCAAAACCAAAATTCCAAGAACGCAATGCTTGCTTCAATCCATAAATGGATCGAATTAACTTGCAAACCTTGTTTGCTCGTTTTGGTATGACAAAACCGTCAGGATGTGTCATAAATGAAACATGCAGCATTGGCAAGCATTATCCAAATGTATTTAACCATGGCAACGAGTAAAAGGTTTCGTCATAATCAACACAATGTTGATAACGATACCTTTTCGCTACAAGCCCAGCTTAGTATGTTGGTATGTTGCCTTCCATGTATGTCTTCCTTGAAGACTTATACAGTACCAATAGGCACAATGCCTTCCGGTACAACAACCAGTGTCTAACCTTGGTTGGTATACATGGAATCTATTTCGGACTTCATGGCACTTTGCCATAATAGGGAGTCGATACCTTGTATCATTTCCTCATACGTAGCCGGTTCGTATTCCTCAATAAGATTGACATCTTTATGAGGTGAGATCAGAAACCCATACCTCTCAGGTTATTTTCTGACTCTCTCTGACTTACGCGGTTCTTGTGTATTTGAAGATTATGGTGCAGTTTCATCCCTGATGAACTGTTTGTGTTCCATTAAGGAATCGGTGCCTGGAACAGTATACTCTGATTTCCATCGAGTTTTACTTTCTTCCCACTTACCACTGCATATAGGTATTCCTTTTAGGAAAATCGCATGAAGAGCAACAATTAAATTGCTCTTGTGAGTTGTATAAGTACTATACTTTGGTTACCCTAAGAAAACCTACAAATTAGGCACTTATCCGATTTGGGTTCTAGTTTGGTATCATCCAATCATATGCCCAGCATTCCCAAATCTTCAGGAATGAGAAAACCCGGTTTCTTTCCTGTTCATATCTAATATGAAGTCTGTCAAACAGATTTTCATGGAACCTTATTCAAAATAAGTATTGCACTGTTTAATGCGTATCCCTTGAAGGAAAATGCTAGCTCAGAGCGACTCATTATTAACCTTATTATATCTAACAAGGTTCGGTTTCTCAGTTCGGACACACCGTCAAATTGAGGTGTTCCGGGAGGAGTCCACTATGAAAGAATACTATACTCTTTCAAATATTCGAGAAGCTTATTGCTTAAGTATTTTCCACCACGGTCTAACCGTGACGGTATTATACTTTAGCCGATCTGTCTGTCAACTTCGTGTCGAAAATCTTTGAATTTATCAAAAGTTTCTGATTCGTGTTTCAAAAGAAACACATAACCATAACGCGATGCCACATCCGTAAAGGTTACGAAGTGTTCATATCCACCTCTAGCTTAGCTAGATATGGGCCCACTTACGTCACTATGAACGAGGGCTAACAGATCGATGGCACTTGCACTTTTACCAAGTAAAAAGTGTTTTAGGCACTTTGCCTATTAAACTAGATTCGTAGACATCATTTGAATAGAATCAAATCCGTCCTAGTACCCACTCTTCAAAAGTATGGATATACGAGTCTTGTTTAATGTGTCCCAGAAAACAATGCCACAAATAAGTCTCAACTGATTAATTCAGTTTGAGCTATTTATTTGTCATGTTATACGTTTGAGATTCATTTATATTCAAAATATAAATATTGTTATTCACATCTAATGTGCCTATCTCAATATCATCTTTATAAAATAAAACACTTTAGTGTTCTAGGATATAAAGCTATACCCGCAACGGGTTAAACTTAGATATAGAGATAATGTTTCTAGTCAAACTAGGTACATTTTAACAGTTTTCTAATTTAGGTACATACCGAAAAGTTAGTTCCTAAACTTAGGTTTCTACGATTAAAACAGCGACTCTCGTCCCGTTTTTGACTCGCAGGTCAATCTAAACTGAAGTCAGTATCCTGCTAATCAGCAGATTCTGCACATCAGTACATATTTATGTACCACATCTAGTATCAAAAATCCAATTTTGAAACTAATAGTGAACATATTTATGACAAACATACTTGAATTCGGAGCCTTACCCCGTCTTCATTTCCTTCATGTCTGCCTTGTCCATACCGAAGTCACGCATCCAGTGACCCCGTTTGCCACAGTTTAGGCAGACATCTTGGGATATGTCATTTGTCTTCCTAGAAGACTGTGATGATTTTGCCTTTGCCCCTTTTAGAAGCTCTGGCTCTGCTTCCTTGAGCATAGTCGTCAACTCTCCAAGAGCTTACTCTTGGTTCATAATGAACATGCCCCAGCTTTCGGGTAGAGACTATAAGATCAAATCTTTGGTAGTCTTGGCCACGTAGGTAATGCCCAGCTAACCTAGCTGATCGATGCCAGCAATCATCTGCGACACCTAGTGCTCGAAAGATGTACCCTCTGACATACGTGAGCGAAAGAGCTTCTTATGCAATTTGTGCTTCTAAGATCTAAGAATAAATCTATGAAGATCTTTAATTTCATCATCATGGTATAAGGATCTAATCCTTAATTTTGACGACGGAATTAAAGAGTCATTGCATTAAGCATAATGGATTGAGCACTAAAGTTATCATCACATGAATCTTCCAAAGATCATGTTCTACTATTTGCTCAACTCCAACCTTAGGCCCGAGATGTTTTATTCCCAATTTGAAAATTAAAGCCGCTTAAAGACTTTTTCACCTAGGATTATGTTTTAACCGCTAATCATTCATTTATCTTGATTGCTATAGTCCAACTATCCAATCAACGATTTCGGGTACTATTGAATATAATGATTACTATAGTCTGACTATATAATCAACTATAATTTGATTATTTAAATTCAAATATATTGATTACTATAATCCAATTATATAATCAACTATAATTTGAAGTAGTTTGAATACAGTCCAACTGTTTAATTAAAACAACGATTAAATATTAGTCCAACTAATATATTTAAATTAATGACGAAAAAATGAAATGAGCGCGTATTGGCAAGTATCTAAACGAAATTGCAAATTTAATATTTGCCTCCCACTATTTTTCGGCGAGCCTCTAACACTCTGTTGAGTACTCGGGAAACCTTGTTTCCTAGTGGGCTAGGATCCCGTTAAATAACACACAACCTTGACTTTGGCCAACAAGCTGTATGATATTTAACTAGGTAGATCTCTAAGATCAATTGGATCTCATCCAATTCCTAGATCCAGTAGGTGGACATCCAAATCCGAAACATATATCAAATATATGCCAATATATCCAATATATTCCCTAACCTTTTTCCTCTGAATCAATTAAGCCTTGGCTTTGGCACAACAAACTTAATGATTCCAGTTAAGCGGGACCCATTGACTTTGGAAAGCTTCGTAATCGATGTCGATGGACAAGAAATGATCTTGACTTTGGCCAACAAATCACAACTTGGAAAAGACATGCGATATGGAACAAAGCCTTCATGATTCAAACACATCTGCGATGGACAAAGGTCTTGACTTTGGCCAACAAACCAGTGCCAATCTTGGATCTTGAAAATGAATCATTCAATGGAAGGAAAACACTTAATATTTGTTGAGGGTTTTTCGCGTAATTGGAAACCAATTAATTATCTTTGATTAGGTCTCATCATACACCCTTAAACATGCATTCTAAAAGTATAAGAAGGCGCGATAAATAATTAATAATGATATGCGGATGGATATTTAAAACAACTTGTTCCTAGAACAAATCTCTCTCTTTCCTCTCTCCCGCTAGCACAAATCTTACTTCTACCCAATTACATAACACTTCTAAAGAAACCTCATTTACATTGAGGGGAATAGGTGAGAAGAGAAATACAAAGAGTCAAGAGGTAATAGGCTGGACACGCAGGTCCAATTTAATAAATTCTAAATTTATTACAATAATTTCCAAAATTGCCCTCACCCATCTAATATCCATCTGATATACATTATTCATACATCACATCCATGTATTCACACAAATCATGTTATCAATCAATCTAATCCAATTAATTAATCTGAAATTAATGATCATCCAATGTTCAAACAACGATTTGATTTGCGTGAGTCCACCTCGTTTTAAGAATAAGTACTCAAAGTACGAATTCTTGAATTATATCAAACTACAATATTAAATCCAATTTAACTTGTATTAAATATTAATTCTTTATTTAATTCCAAATTAAATAATTACACTTTTTAATGAGCCTTTGCGACTAAGATTCTAAATTTAATCATTACGGGTCTCAAAGCCCAATTAACATCCAATGTCAATTTAATTAAAGCCCTATGGGCTTTCAATTAATTTATAAGGCATGGACTTTGGCAACCAAAGCCCAATAAGGAATCACCCTTTTGCCAAAAATCAATTTAGGCACATTAGGCCCAATTAAAATTTTAAAGGTCCATTATATTATAATTGGACTTTATGGAAATGGTTTTAGGCCCAATTGGATCCAACTAATTAACCTAAACCAAACTTGGCCCAACCAAGCCCATTAAGCCCAAATACAACTTTATTAGCCCAACTAATTAAATTCCAATATTCCCAATATCACAATTTAATTAACTAAAGTGTATAGCCATAATTAATTATTCAAATTAATATTTCCAAACCACCAATTTACATAATTAATCATGCTTATCATCATCAACACATGTCCAACATTATTGAATCAAAAATCAACTCATTTTCATGCTTTAATGTCACGGCAATTTAGGGATTTTAAATCCGATTTCGATTTTAATCCAATCAAATCCTAAATCAATTTATCTCAAGTCTTTCAACACATCCAATGATCAAAAGAACAAAATTCACCATGACATTAGGGCACTCACAACTTTCGGCCAAGCCCAATAATTAGGGAAAATCTAATCCAATTCAATTTTCATCAAATTGATCATGCATAACTCTAAGTTATCATCATTCAAGCATACTTAATCAAACAATTTCATCAAATCATGCTCAAATAAATTTTACCCAAATTTAAAGTTAAGAACCATAATTCCAATTTCATGCTTAATCATTCTGATACCATTGTTGGGTTTTCTAGGTCAAACCAAGATCATACTCCCGGGCTCGGGTTCGCTAATTCCGAATTAGCGAATTTTCCGTTGCGACGTAATTAAATCAAATTTAATTAAATAATTATGCCTAGCAAAATTACTATTCACGTCACTGGCGAATTAATTCTAAATTAACTCGTTCGCCTGAATTAAAATCTAATTTTAATTCCGCGTCGAAATCTAATTTCGTTTAATATATCGAATATATTATTTTGTCGATTAATTCCAAATTAATCGTTCTCTCTCTTTAAATAGTATTTTATCCTAGATAAAATATCTCTGTAATTAATCCTAGATTAATTTTCTCTCTTATAATTAATCCCAGATTAATTATGTCCGAGCCATACGTCATCGGTGAATCTTCGGGAAGTGACCCATAAGATCCTCGGATATGTTGGCAGTAAATCCGGTCGTCGAACTATCCGAACACGTACGTACCTAGTACTACGTTTTTACCGATTTACAAGACATGGTTGGCTTCTAGCAAAGCACCGTGCCTACCCAATTCTCCAGAAATATTCTTAAAGGAATATGTAATCTGTATCAGGCGTAGTATACGTAGTATTATGTATTGCGATCCAGTATCAGATGTCACATGCTATGCCTGGGGCTGGAATTGTGTCTTCCCCGTACGAAGCACATATCGGATCTCTGGTAACTAGTCTCTATAATCGGATAAGCATGACCTAGTCATATTATCCCGATAGCTGCAGCATAAAAGAGCACCAGATTCGTATCCTACGTGACCATCATCTCCACTATGACTGGAGTGATACTTCCATCTTGACATCACACCCAATACACTACGATTCTTAATATACCCAGAAAAGGCATACACATAACCTGTTAAAGCCCTGGACGACCAAAACCAATGTATATTGATAGTCGCAAGTATTAGCGGTGCAAGTCTCAGGTTAAGACCAAATACACCTACCCTGATTCAAACTTCCATAGACACATAGTCATACTACCAATGGAATTCTGAGGGGTTTATCCAGAGCAAAGCTGTTTCCATACCATCGGTAAACACAACCTCCTATTACACTTGCATGAGTATCCAATACCCAAATATATGAGAACTATGTCGTTATGCTCCCATAACACGCACAAGTGCAATACTAGTCTATTCCACGTTATCGATGTCCAATATCGATAATACTACGACTAGGGATATTTTAATGATTAAACCTTAGTGGATTAATATTGTCTCATATTTTATTAATCTGAAACTAATCATATGGACTTTTATCATTTATATATCCCGGTAATCCAATTACAAATGATAAAAGAGCAATTTCCTTTGTCACATAGTTAATTTGTACAACAACACCATGTTCTGTACAAATAGTGATGCTACGGGTCATAATTGTCCAACAGTTAGTGCGCATACAACTAGAACAAGAGCATAGGGTACTATTAAACAAATCAAGGTTGAAACTCTTCCCATGGAAGCCAAAATCATGGTGGTCAGGTCCATTCTTAATCACCAAAGTTTTACCAGATAGAGCTGTTGAGATACATGATCCCGACTCCAACAAAATATTCAAGGTTAAAAACAAGCGTGTCAAGCACTACTGGGGAGAATCAATTGAGCGACAAAAAGAAAGTGTCACAGTTTTAGATCTAGCCTAACGTTCGGGCAGTCATGTCTAGCTGACGACTTTAAACTTAGCGCTAGCAGGGAGGCAACCTATGTAATTTGTGTATATATTGTGATCTGGTGTGTTTTATTTTTGTTTGTTTAATTTTTGTAGGTAAAGTCATTTCAAAATGGAAAATGTTCTCGCAAATCTTCACAAGCAATTTCATTCTCTCCCTCAAAACTCTCTTATGAAAGTCTACAAAGCTCGCTTGGAATGAATGAGACTACTGATGATCAAGGGTATTCCTAATGACATTCGTTGGATTATTGAAGCACGAGTCTGATTGGCAGGTGAGTCTTCTGAATCTTTTGTTTCATATCTGCATAGTTTAGGAAGAAGCACCTATGCTAAAAAGTGAAGAGCTAAAAGAATGAGTGTTTGTTATAAATGTGCTCGCATGACATATAATACTCGTTGTCGTTCTTTAGGAATGGTGTCTGATAACCGTGAAGATAAAATTAAATTCATTAGGGATTGCTTGAGTAATGAGTCTTTGGATGACATATCTAAGACTCTTGAGACGCATTCCAGTGGATATGTGCAATATGCAATTCACATGTTATATACACAATTCCGTAAAGAAAGAGAACAGTTAAGTCTCGGGAATCTGACTCAAAAAGACCCTGTTTGCCAATTTATAAGAAAATTAGATGGGAAGGTTGTCTCTAACGCATAGACGTCATTCAAGCCATTACTTTCTTGTAATATTATTATCTCTTTGTCTTTTCCTAATAATTGTGATTTTTTTTGTTATTTTCTTTTATTTTCTCCGACATGATCTAAACTTTTTGACCGTTCACGATTTCTTTTATTGTTTTGCTAATAATCGTCCTTTGGAAGATATTAGTGCTATTATTACTAACCTTTTTCAGGTGTTATAAATTCAACTCATCATTGCACTTTTGAAGGCATCCAGATAAAAATGGAAGCCACTTCAAGAAGATGAGTTGTAAATATCTATGTCTTTTGTGGAACTAGTGTTGGTACTAAGCCACAATACGTAGCGGCAGCACATGAATTTGGTCGAGTCTTAGCTGAAAGGAATATGCACCTAGTATATGGCGGTGGCAATCTTGGACTAATGGAGATAGTTTCAAAGGCCGTACATGATGGAGGCAATCAAGTCTTGGGAATCATCCCAAAACCTTTGGTGGTGGTGAATTTGATAGGACCATCAAGCGGAGAGGAAATAATTGTGCCAGGTATGTCTGAACGACTGGTAGAAATAATTAACCGTGCTGATGCTTTTATTGCTTTGCCAGGTGGCTTGGGTACAATGGAGGAAATCTTTACAGTACTATCTTGAGCGAACTTGAACATACACCAGAAACCAATTGGACTGTTCAACGCAGATGGATTTTATGATTTTCTTTGTGTATTTCTTGATGATGCCCGGAGAAATGGATTTATGTCAAAACCTCTTCACTGCCAGAACTGTCCCAGATTTGATTGACCAAATCTTAGCCTTTGAACCACAAATTGACCCTATACTTTCCAAGATAAATTGGTCCAATAATGATCGTGGTAAAAAGCGTCGGATAAATCTGGATCTTAACCTTTAATTTTCATTTTAGATGTAGAATTTCAGCTAACCAGGTACTATCTTCTAAACTCATCTTCTACTTTTTAAGACATTGGGGACAATGTCTCATTTAGGTTTGGGGGTGGGGAATAGTTGACTAGTATCTTATTTTTATGTTGTTTTTATTTTTTTTTAGTTCAAAATTTTTGAAAAATCCAAATTTTTTTTACAAAAATACAAAAAAATATTTTGTTTTATGTGTTTTTAACATGATTAATCAGGTGAAATTGGTGTAAGATAGCTGTGTAAAGAATTTCCACTCCTGAGACGTATCTCAACCTATTTCGAAACAAGTTAATTTTTGTTTATTCCCTTTTGAATTATTTAATTTGTGAATTCTCCATTAAAACTGACTAAAATGGATTTTCATAGGCTCAGTTGACAGGTATTATCAACATACATGGTCACATACGGACATGAGCTGTAATTGAAAAGTTTGTAATATTAAGTGCTCTAGTTTAATTGGAGGAAGCATCTAAAAAGCGATGGGATAAAAAAAACGTCTGAGATCCGAGTTATTAAGTCTGTAGGGGTGTTTTAACACATAGTGCCCTAAAACCAACTGGTTTGGGAACCACTGACCCAAAGCTTGCTACATGGACCAAAGATGTTACATATATATATATATATATATATAATATATATATATATATATATATATATATATATATGAAATCTGAGTAATTAAGTCTGAAGGGGTGTCTTAACACCTAGTGCCCTAAAGCCAACTGGTTTGGGAGTCACTGGCCCAAAGCTCGTTACATGGATGGATGATATTGTATATAAATAAAAAAAATCAGAAAAATCAGAAACAATATTCCTTTGCTAAAAAGGGTGTGAATTCTGTTATAACTTTAGGATAAAAATATTACTCTCTTCTCAACTAAACTAGTGACTATTGTGGGTAAAAATGAGTTGATTAATATTTTGTTGGTTTTGTATATGGAGAATGGTGAAAATAATCGGAGAATTTACTTATTCGGTAATTTAGAAAGAAAGAAAACAACTATTAACTTGGATAATAAGTTTCACATGTTTAGTCACTAACTTGTTTATTCTCTTTTCTCTTGTCTTTTTGTTTTTATGTGCATTAGTTTTATTATCTTTTTACATTTTATAATGATGTTTGTGGGTATCATTGCTGTAAACTCTCACGAGACTACAACTCGTCCATTAGGGACACCTATGGGTTTAAAGGCTTGTTGCATATGCTAAATGCAACCGTTATCCCTACAGAAGTGGCTTAGTTTAATTTTATTTTAAAGATGCTTATGTTATTTTATTTTATTGTTTTGCTCGAGGACTAGCAAAATGTTAGGTTTGGGGGTGTGATGAGTGGTAAATGTATCACTATTTTCCACTCATTTGACCTAATATTTTGTATAGTTTCTTGCGTTTTGTGAATATTTTGATGTGTTTTGTGTTATTTTGTAGATAACTAAAGTTTCAGGACTCTCTGGAGGCAATTCAGGGCCAAAACAGTGAAAAACGGACAAAAAGGGCAAAACTGACTTTTGGGCATCGCGATGCAGCTTGCCGCTAACGTGTGCCGGACCTTGCTAACGTGCGCCGAATCATGTTAAAATGCACCGGGACACGTGTCAAAATCTGAGAAGTCTGCTAACATACATTTTTGCTAACATGCGTCTGCCACGTGTCAACATCGGAGCAGATCCGCTAACGTGCGCCGTGCCACGTGTCATCATCACATGTTGTCGACAATCACCATCGCCACGTGTCATCCACATGGCGTCCACATCAGTCATATGCCGAGTCAACTGGCCACGTGTCAGCCACGTCATCATCAGCCAATCATCTTATGCCACATGTCACCATCACATGTTGCCAACAATCGACATTGCCACATCATCGCCACGTCATCGTCACATCAGCACAATCATTAAGCTACCGATGCTGCCAGGACACAATCACGGAGCGTTGCAATGCGTAAGGGTTGCATGTCGCGACGCGGTACACTTATTGATGTCTATAAATTCAGGCCAAAATTTCAGAATCAGATTCATGCTTTCTTCTATGTAATTCCTTAAGAATACTAAGAAAATTGTATCTTGTTTATTTATTTACAGTTTTCAGTAATTAATTTCCGCATTTTTACTTTCTTTTCTTTACTTTTCAAGTCGTTACTTTCTACAATTTGCTTTTACGCACAGTACTTTCCTTTCTTTACTTTTCAGTTTTTACTTTTCAGAAATGATGAGGTAACACCCCCTGCTGGGGTAAAAGGTAAAAAATTTATTACTAATATTTAGATTAATCTCTCTTAATTATAATATATAAACTATTTAAAACCTGACTTAATGAGGATACCGCTTGATTGGTCGGTTGGTAATTATTTGAAATTGGTTTTAAACTTGACTAAACTGGATACTGCCTGGTTGGTCGGTTGGTAATTAATTATTAATTTGATTTAATCAGGATACCGCCTATATGGCTGGTTGGTAATTATCACACAAAGTTTATATATTATAATAAGGGAGATATATAAAATAGTAGTGATAAAAGTGGATCATTTTACTCTAACATTTTCTTTTATTGTATTTATACATTTTTAATTTCCAGCATTTACTTTTCAGCATTTACTTTTCAGTATTTACTTTTCAATATTTACTTTTCAGTATTTACTTTTCAGCATTTATTTTTCAGTATTTACTTTTCCGGATTTACTTTCCAGCATTTACTTTATGTCTTTTATTTTATTTAAGCTTTTCTTAGCCTTAGATATGTGTCGTAACTAAGCTCATTATCTGGGGTTGTGATGAATTCCAATATCACCGGTTTATAAGGGGTTAATTTACAGTTTGGGTAATATAAATGTTTATTTATTGAGTCTTAAGCTTAATGCTTCTTGTTAACTGGCCATTAATAAGATTGATTTGGTAAACTTAAAATGAACTTAGAAAATGGATTTTAGGTTTAACCTCTAGACTCAATAGCCCACGATCTTCATTGAGGATAGATAACCCTTTAATAGATTTCTTTACATGATAGGAATATACCTGTCGGGCGGGGGTAGCCATAATTGAAACTCAATCTTAATGAATTCAGGTAACTTGGTTGACATATGAATTTGATTAAGTTACACTGGGTATTTGTATCTGACCATCGGAAGAGGCTTTTGCATAATTTCGTGTTCCAGGTTAATAAACCGATATATTACACAAACGTAAAATAACCACTTCACCTTTTAAAAAGATATTGGAAAGATTCACAACCCTGGATAGTTTCTAAATATTGAATTTTTCTCAAACTACTTTCACGCTATTTTATTTATTTGTTTTAAGTTTAAAGTCACAATCCAATCAAAAAATCAATCCATTAGATACTCGTAAAAATTTGGCTTCATAAATTAATAGATTAGATATTAAGTCCTCGTGGGATCAATATTTTTTATACTACTTGAACGATATGTGCGCTTGCGTTATAATTGTATGATTGCACCGGTCAACAGGTACAACGCCAAGTTCTGTGGTAAAATTTCTAATCCAAACAGCTTCTTTAGCAGCTTCTGAAGCCGCTATAAATTACACCTCAGTGGTGGAATCAGCTGTTGAGCCTTGGTTTGAACAACGCCAACTAATCGCACCACCATTAAGGGTAAATATGTATATTGATGTAGATTTTCTATCATCTGGATCTCCCTAGAAGTCAGAGTCTATATAACCCTTAACTTGTAGTTCATATTCTCCATATATCATAAATTTATCCTTAGTGCCTTTAAAATATTTTAGGATATGTTTCACGGCTGTCCAATGATCATTACCTGGATCATATTGATATCGGCTGGTCACACTGACGCCGAAACTGATGTCAGGTCTAATACATAACATAGCATACATTATGCTGCCAATACAAGAAGCATATGACAAGTTAGACATCCTAACTCTCTCTTCCTCAGTTTGAGGTGCCATTTTCTTCGAAAGATGTATGCCGTATCGGAAAGGTATATTTGCTGCCTTGCAGTTGGTAAAACTGTACCTTTCTAATATCTTGTCTATGTACGTCGATTATGATAACCCTATAAGCTTCCTAACTCTATCTCGGTAGAGCATTATACCTAGTATATAGGAAGCTTCACCCATATCTTTCATGGAGAAGTTCTTACAAAGGTAGGCTTTCACACTTTGCATCATCCTTATATCATTTCCTATGATAAGGATGTCATCTACATACAAGATCATGAAAACTATCATGATCCCACTAACTTTCTTATAAACATATTGTTCTTCCTCATTTTTGATGAATCCAGATAATCTAATTATCTCATCAAAACGACGATTCCAACTTCGGGATGCCTGTTTAAGTCCATAAATAGACTTTTGGAGCGTACAAACCAAGTTTGAAGTCTCACTGGATACGAAACCCTCTGGTTGTTCCATATAGATATCCTCTTCAAGGAATCCATTTAGGAAAGTGGTTTTCACATCCATCTGCCATATCTCATGGTCGTGATATGCAACAATGGCTAGAATAATCCAAAAAGATTTTACCATAGTTATTGTGAAAAAATTTCCTCATAGTCAATCCCAGGACGTTGAGTGTAACCTTTCGCTACCAGTCGGGCCTTAAAGGTTTCCACCTTTCCATCGGGTCCTCGCTTCCTTTTGTAAACCTATTTACAACCAATAGGTTTAACTCCTTCAGGAAGTTCAACTAAGTCTCAGACTTGATTAGCATGCATTGAATCCATTTCAGATTTCATGGCTTCCTCCTATTTTCCCAAATTGATATCCAATATCACTTCTGTATACGTAGTTGGATCTGTTTCCTCCTATAGGAGAACATCAAGGCTCACATCATATGTTAAAAAATAGTCTCTCAGAAGGCCTTGATATTCTATTCGACTTACGTAGAACCTGTGTTGTAGATCCTTCATCTAATTGGATCTTTGGTTCCATCTCAGGTTCTTTAATGTTGGGATCAAACTCATCAAGTTTAATCTCTCTACAATTCACACTTTCTCTTAAAAATTGCTTTTCAAGAAAAGTTGCAAAGCGAGCAACAAATACATTTCGTTGTTCAAAATCATAGAATTGATATCTCATGGAATTATCGGGATATCCAACGAACCTACATTTATACCCTCTGGGTACTAGTTTATCCCGCTGCGCAATTCTAACGTATGCAGGACAACCCCAAATCTTTAAATATCTAAGACTTGGATTTCTACTTAACCATATCTGATAGAGTGTCGTAGAAACAGCTTTCGATGGAACCCTATTAAGTATGTAGGCAGTAGTTTGTAAAGCATAACCCCAAAGGTAATAAGGAAGATCTGTATAGCTCATCATGGATCACACCATATCCAATAAAGTACGATTTCTTCGTCTAGACACACCGTTATGTTGCGGTGTTCCAGGTGGGCTATATTGGGCGAGAATTCCATTCTCCCTTAAATAATTTTTGAATTCTTCACTCATGTATTCACCGCCTCGATCCGATCTAAGGCATTTGATGAATTTATTGGTTTGTTTTTCTACTTCGTTTCGGAATAATTTGAACTTGTCAAATGTTTCCGACTTATGTTTCATCATTGACCGGCGTAAACACACACGTATAACGCAAGCGCACGTATCGTTCAAGTAGTATAAAAATATCGATCCCACGAGGACTTAATTCCTACTGTTGTTATTAATTATTGAATCTATTTATTTACAAATATCTAATTGAGGGTGAAGAGAATGATTGCTTGATTGATTTGATTTGTAGTTTTGCTAAATAAATAAAAATAAATAAAACGACAAAAGAAAATACTAAGGAAAATAAAAAGACTCAAAGATCTAGGGTTGTGAATCTTTCTAATATCTATTAAAAGATGAAGTAGTTATTTCATAGTTGGGTAAAATATTGAATTATTAATCTGGAACACTAAATTATGTAAAAGCCTCTTCCGATGGTCATTTACAAATACCTAGAATAATCAAATTGAACCATATGTCTATGTCAATTAAATTACCTAGATTCATTAAGATTGAATTCCAATTATTGATTACCCCCGCCCAACAGGTATATTCCTATCCTGTAAGGAAATCTATTAAAGGTTTATCTATCCTTAAAGAAGATCGTGGGTTGTTGAGTATAAGGTCTTTAAACTTAAAATCCCTATGTCTAGTTCATTTTAAGTTTTATCTAATCATTTTATTAGTGATCAGTTAATAAAAAGGCATTAAGGTTATGACTCAACAAATAATTCTTTTAATTATCCAAACTATAATCTAACCCTTTTTTAAATCGGTAATATTAGATTTTATCACAACCCTAGATATTTAACTTAGTTACAACACATAACTAAAGCTGATATAAACTTAAAAGACATAAAATGAAATTGCTGAAAAGTAATAAAAAGAAATGCTAAGGTAAAAGGAATTAACTTCTACTATTCACTATTTAGATATCTCCCATAAAATAATATATAATCTTGTGATATTTTAAACCAACCGTCCAGAATGGCGGTATCCTGATTAAGTCAAATTCAAATATACCAGCCATAAGGCGGAACAGAAATATAAACTTAAACCAACCATCCAGTATGGCGGTATCCTCATTAAGTCAGGTTTAACCAGATTAAATTTAATAACCAACCGTCCGAAAATGGCCGTATCCTTTATTAATTCAGATTTTAAATAGTTTATATATTATTTTTTAAGGGAGATTAATCTAAATAGCAAAAGTAAAAGTATTACCTTATTACCTCAGCATAGAGAAGTTACCCCCTCATAAATGGATAGAATTACTACTACAAAGCGTAAATAAAACTGAATATAAGAAGAAAATAAGAAGAACTCTTTTTTATTTAAGTATTTACAGAGGATTTGGTACATTTGAAACTAAAAATTCGAAATCTATTTATAGGCAAAAAAAATCCAATTTTTTATTATTATTTTTCTGATTTTTATTTTTTAATTATTATTTTTTTTTTGGATCGCTGAATTTTTGACACGTGGCATGGTGGCTAAAAAAGACGGCTCGTTGAATTTTTGACATGTGGCATGGTGGTGCAATTACCAAAATACCATCGGTGTCGGGACGCCCAAAATTACCAAAATACCATTTTCATCAAATTTCACAGTTTTGCTCCAAATCACCTCCAGAATGTCTTGAAACTTTATTTCGGTGTCGGGATTTCCAAAATTACCAAAATACCCTTTGTGTCGGGACGCCCAAAAATTACCAAAATACCCTTTTTGCCAAATTTCACCAAATTTCACAGTTTTGTTCCAAATCACCTCCAGAATGTCCTGAAACTTTATTTATCTACAAAATAACACAAAACACATCAAAATATTCACAAAACTCAAGAAACTATACAAAAAATTAAGTTAAATGAGTGGGAAATAGTGATAGTCTTACCACTCATCAATTATATATACATATCCATATCTAGACTTGTTATCTGTGAAAGTCACAAAGTATGTGGAACCATCATGAATGATATGATTTAATGGACCACACACATCGCTGTGTATTAGTTTCAGTAAATCTCCAACACGATGTCCAACACCTTGAAATGGGGCCTTTGTCACCTTTCATTGGATACATGACTCACAAATAGGATAATGATCTAAGGTAAGATTTCTAATCAAACCATCATTTACTAATTTGGATAGACATCTAACACATATGTGGCCCAATCTCATATGCCATAATTCATTATTATTTAGTTCAGACATCCTACTTGTATTTTTCTCTATATTAAAGACATCTCTATATGTTTCCAAAACATAGTGACCGTTTGATAAAGAACATTCACATTTCAACAAATTTTCTTTATCATATAAACATAAAGTTTCATCCCTAATGTTTATTTTATATCCCTCTTTATCTAATATTGGCAGTGATATTATTTGTTTGATAATTGAGGGAACATAATAACAGTCATGTAAATCTAATTTACATCCATTTGGGAGATCTAAAACAACTATTCATATGGCCTTGACATCCAATGTCTCGCCATTGCCAACTCTAAGCTGGATCTCCTCTTTATTCAGTCTTCTTTTAACCCTCATTTCCTGCAGGGAATTGCAAATATGAGTAGGACTGCCAGTGTCTAACACCAATACACTATTTGAATCTAAGGCTAATGAGATGTCAATAATTGGAAAAATACAAAGCGTACTTGAGGGTCCTGTTTTTCCTTTAAGCTCTAGACAGTCCTTCTTCCAGTGTCCATACTTCTTGCATTGTAGACGTTGATCACGAGATACTTTCGGTTTTGCGCCTTTGTGCTTTCTTTGATATCTTCTTCTTCCCCATCTTTATTTTCGTTGACTTCCAGAAGTCTTTGAAGAGCCAGCTCCACCATGGAGATATAGTATGGGGTTGTTTTTCTTCAAATCTTGCTTAGCCGTGCGTAGCATGTTATGAAGTTCTTCGTATGTGGCTTGCATCGAATACATATGGAAATTTAATACAAAGTCAGCATAAGAACCAGGCAAAGAAGACAGAATCAAATTACGACCCAACCTTTCATCAAACACAATGCCCTGTCGTTCCAGATATTGAATATGGTCTATCATGTTCAAAACATGAGTGCTGACATCTCCTCCCTCCTTGAGTTCAGCACATAACAATTCATTAGACCTTCGATAAAGTTCCATCTCTTGATTTACCTCGAACAACTCCTTGAGTGTTCGCATGATGCTCTAAGCATTCGGTACTTCAATGTACTATCTTAGCAAATCTAGAACCATCGATCCCAAGATGTAGGATTTCACCTTCAGGTTATCATCCTCCATCTATCAAAAGTTTCTCGCTCTTCCGGAGTGGAGTCAGGATCGATATCAACAGGCAGTGGATTGATCGTGACATAAGTCAACTTTTCATACTCCAAGACAAAGCGTATGTTCATTTCCCATTCAAAATAGTTCTCAGCTCCTTTTAGCTTATAGGAATCCAAAAGTTTCATCAATGAATCGAATTCTAAAACCAAAAACTAGGAATATTTACTTTAAGAATAGTTTACACCTAGTGTCAAGATTATTCTAATGTCGATGTCATTCTTAGCATATCTATACATCAATCTAATACGAATAATGACAATACCATTATAAGGTATGAAATGAAAAATGTAGTTATTTTATTAATAAATAATAAAATGTACAAATCAGATTTGCACTTCAATCACCAACCTCATCACATATGACATGCTTAAACATAGGATTAAGTGTATTAACTCATGTAATTATGCATGATGAATTATATTTTTATATTCAGGTAAATGGGTTGTCATAAAAGTCCACTATCTTATGTGGAATTTAACATTGATACAGAGATCGGAGATCGGAGATCGAAATGGATCTGATCTAGTCCTCCAGTCTTCGAAATGACATTTCCTTCGGTCTCCGAAATGACATTTCTTTCAGGGTGGATTCACTCATAGGGTTGCCCACCCCACTCCAAAATTATTCCTCACTTCGGAGAGATGTGATATGTCCTTCCGGAGTGAGTTGATCCCGTGGTGCATGGATACCAAAAAATTTATGAGCTATCATGTGTCACATTTGTGTTGTGACAGATGTCGCTTCCCGAGTGAACCAATCTCTATTCGCGGTGGGCCCACTTGTAGTATCTTGTGAATGAAGCTTTATATATATTACTGACATGTGTTGTCCAATGTGGGGCCAATTTTGCGCACCTACAAATACCGAATCCAAATTCATTATTAATGGAGTTGAAATAGTAAATTTTGAGGAGTTCATGATCAATTTATACTTAATTGTCTCGATTATAGTTCCTCCAATTACATTTTTCCAACCAAGCTAGATTAATATTGCGGAATCAAAATTGACTCTAGCCTACAGTTAGATCAAATAAAATACATTCTCGATAGTTCGCATGAGAGCTAGTTTGCCCTAATTATGGCAAAATATGTATTTGACTAATAATTGAGCAGTCCAATCATAATTGCTGAATTTATATTTTGTTATATGCTCAATATATTTGTCATTCATACATAACAACATGCTATACAGTTGTCACAATCTATCTGAAATCTGTTACGAGAGCAAGCATAAATTGTGACTATACATTTTCAATATCATAAATTGGCATAAACCCAACAATGGATCCAATTGCCCACGAGTTCTTCTCTAAATCCAGTCTGATCTAACAAAAGGTGTCACTGTACACATTGACGTTGGGGTCATTTCCCAGACTGATCTAACAGGATGCTTAAAAAATTCAGCAGCAGCAGCAGAAGAACTTCTACACAGAATAATACAGTACAAGCAGCAGAAGCAGTAGAAGCATCAAAATTGATTTTCTTTATCTAACATGGTATCATACACTTGGTTTTGATTTTTCTAGTCTTACTCTCTCTAATGCTCATCTATTGGACAATTATGACCCATAGCGTCACTATTTGTAAAAGACATTGTGGTTTTTGTACAAATTAACTATGTGACAATGGAAATTGCATTTTATCATTTTGTAATTTGATTACTTGAATATATAAATGATAAAAGTCCTTATAATTAGTTCTGGATTATAAGATATGAGACAATATCAATCCATAAAGATTTAATCATTAAATATCCCTACTCGTAGTATTATCGAGACTGGACATCGATAATGCGGAATACACTAGTATTGCACTTGTGCGTGTTATGGAAACGTAACAGCATAGTTCTTATATATTTAAGTATTGGATACTTATGCAAGTGTGATAGGAGGTTGTGTTTACCGATGGTACGGAACAGCTTCGCTCAGGATATACCCCTCGGAATCCCATTGGTAGTATGATTATGTGTCTATGGGAATCTGAATCAGGGTATGTGTATTTGGTCTTAACCTGAGACTTGCATCGATAGTACTTGCGACAATCAATACGCTTTGGTTTTGGTCGTCCGGGACTTTAACAGGTTTTGTGTACGCCTCTTCTGGGTTTATTGAGAATCGTAGTGTATTGGGTGTGATGTCAAGACGGAAGTATCACTTCAGTCATATGGAGATGATGATCACGCAGGGATACAGAACTGGTACTCTAATGTGTTGCAACCATCTGGATCATATGACAAGGTCATGATTATCCGATTAAAGAGACTAGTTGTTTGTGATCCGATATATGCTTCGTACGGGGCATACATTATTCCAGCCCCAGACCTTGCATGTGACATCCGATATTGGATCGTAATACGCAATACTATGTATACTACGCCTGACATAGATTACATATTCCTTAAAAGAATATTTCTGGAGAATTGGGTAGGCACGGTGCTTTGCTAGAAGCCAACCATGTCTCGTAAATCGGTAAAAACGTAGTACGAGGTACGCACGTGTTCGGATAGTCCGGCGACCGGATTTACTGCCAACATATCCAGGGATCTCATGGGTCGCTTCCCGAAGATTCACCGATGACGTATGATTCAAACATAATTAATCCGGGATTAATTACGGCGAGAATTTATCTGGGATAAAATTCAATTAGAAGAGAGAGAACAATTAATTTGGAATTAACCAATAAAATAATATATTCGATATATTAAATGAAATGGGATTTCGATGCTAAATAAAATTGGATTTTAATTCGGGCGAACGAATTAATTTAGAATTAATTCACGAGCGAATTTAACGGTAATTTTGCTAGGCATAATTATTTAATTAAATTTGATTTAATTAAGTCGTAACGGAAAATTCGTTAATTCAGAATTAACGAACCCGAGCTCGGGATGTGTTTGCGGGCCCACTCAGATTTTGAATTAAAGTGGGGCCATAAGTCACATCACATGTCACATCAATTGTCACTTCAGTGACGGAAGTCATGTCAACTTTTTGGTGATAGACATATAGTAACTTTAGGTGATGGGAGTAGTTGGGAGTAATAAATGTTATTTTCCCTCTAAATCTTGGTTTTGCTTTTTGGAAAAGGATATACCAAAATTTGTTTTGACTTTTTCATAACTTGTATTTGTTTTAGAAACAAAACAAAGGAAAAACAAAAACTCTCTCTTTCTTTCTCACCTGGCCGAATACTACAAGGATTTTTGGGGAAATTTTGTTGCAAAATTTCTCTATTGCTAGCACACAAAGAATCATATTATGTGATAGGGAAACCATCCTTTGAGTTTGGAATCTCAACCTTCAAGCTTGGAGCTTCAACAAACAACTTCAAAGAGAAGATCTTGGAGCAGTTCTCAAAGGAAAAATTTTGTTATCAACACATCCTCTCTACCGTTCATTGTAAGTATGTTTCCGCCATAATTCTTTTAATATTCACATTATTTCATGCTTGATTTGATCTTGGGATGACCTTAGAAACCCAACAATGGTATCATGAAGCCTATTTGAGCATGAAATTTGATTAGGGTTTATATATTAAAATTTGGGTAAATTTGATTTGAACATGATTTGATCAAATTGTTTGTTTGAGTATGCTTGTATATTGATAACTTAGAGTTATATATGATCAATTTGATGAAAAATTAATTGGATTAATTTTCCCCAATTTTGTTGGCTTGGCCGAAACTAGTGGAACCCTAGGTCATGGTGATTTTTTGTTTTTAAACCATTGGATGTGTTTAAATGCATGATAAATATTGATTTGTGATTTAATTGGATTGAAATCAAAATCGGATTTAAAAATCCCTAATTTCTGTGACCATAGAAGCATGAAAATGACTTGATTTTGTTTCAATAATGTTGGACATGAATTGAAAATATTAAAGCATGATTAATTGATTAAATTAGTATTTTGGAAATGTTTATTTAAATAATTAATTATGGCTAAACACTTTAATTAATTAAATTATGAAATTTGGAATATTAGAATTTAATTAATTGGGCTTAATTTGGAATTGGGCTAAAGTTGGTGTATTTGGGCTTAATGGGCTTGGTTGGGCCAAGTTGGTTTAGGACAATTGGATTGGATCCAAATTAGGCCTAAACCATTCCATTAAGTCCAAATATAATATATGGGCCTTTAAATATTTAATTGGGCCTAATGGGTCAAAATTGATTTCTTAGCAAATATGGTGATTCCTTAATTGGGCCTTGGTATTTGGGTTTGACCCATATTGACCAAAGCCAATTCCTTAAGAAATTAATTGAAAGCCCATTGGATTTTAATTAAATGAACATTGGATGTTAATTGGGCTTTGAGACCCATTAAGATTAGATTTAGAATCTAAGTCGTAAAGACGCATTAAAAGTGTAATTATTTAATTTGGAATTAAATATAAATTAGTATTGAATACAAATTAAATTAGATTTAAATTGTAGTTCGATATAATTCAAGAATTCGTACTGTGAGTACTTATTCTTAAACGAGTTGGACTCGCGCAAATCAAATCCTTGTTTGAACATTGGATGATCAATTTATTCAAAGATTAATTAATTGGATTAGATTGATTGAATAACATGCTTTGTGTGAATACATGGATGTGTTGTATGAATAATGTATATCGGATGGATATTAGAAGGGTGAGGGCAATTTTGGAAGTTGTTGTAATAAATTAGAATTTATTAAATTGGACCTGCGTGTCCAGCCTTATCTCTCGATTCTTTTTAATTCTCTTCTCACCTAATTCCCCTCAATGTTAATGAGGTTTTTTTTATTGTATTATGTAATTGGGTAGAAGTTAGAATAATGCTAGTCGGGGAGAGGAAATGAAGTGATTTGTTCTAGGAACAATTTGTGAGATATCAATCCGCATATCATTATTAATTTATTTATCGCGCCTTATTATGCTTTTAGAATGCATGCTTAAGGGTGTATGATGAGACCTAAACAAAGATAATTAATTGGTTGCCAATTACGCGAAAAACCCTCAATAAATATTAAGTATTTTCCTTCCATTGAATGATTCATTCTCAAGATCCAAGATTGGCACTGGTTTGTTGGCCAAAGTCAAGACTTTTGTCCATCGCGGATGTGTTTGAATCATGAAGGCTTTGTTCCATATAGTATGTCTTGTCCAAGTTGTGATTTGTTGGCCAAAGTCAAGATCACTTCTTGTCCATCGACATCGATTACGAAGCTTTCCAAAGTCAATGGGTCCCGATTAACTGGAATCATTAAACTTGTTGAGCCAAAGCCAATGCTTAGTTGATTCAGAGGAAAAAAGGTTAGGAAAATATATTGGATATATTGGCATATATATTGTATATATGTTTCGGACTTGGAGGTCCACCTACCGGATCTAGTAATTGGATGAGATCCAATTGATCTTAGAGATCTACCTAGTTAAATATCATACAGCTTGTTGGCCAAAGTCAAGGTTATGTGTTATTTAACGGGATCCTAGCCCACTAGGAAACTAGGTTTCCCGAGTACTCAACAGAGGGTTAGAGGCTCGCCAAAAAATAGTAGGAGGCCAGTATTGAATTTGCAATTTCGTTCAAATACTTGGCTTTACGCGCTTTCAAATTATTTCGTCAATTATATTTATTAATTGGACTAATATTTTATTATTTTTCTTGTAACAGTTAGATTGTACCCATACATCGTTAATTGAATAGTTTGACTATGGCAATTAAGAAGACAGTAAAGTTGAGCATTAGAGATATTATCATGGGTGACAATGTATTTAATGGCACGAACTTTCAAGACTGGGATATGAATCTCAGGATTGTCCTGGGATCCGAGAAGTTGCTCTACACTATAGAGAGACATCTTGGGCCTAAGCCTATATCTGATAAGATAGTTGAGCTAGTGCTTTGGAAGACTCATAGCGATGACAACTTCACTGCTCAATCTATAATGATTGCTGCTATGACTCAACAATTCCGTCGTCAGAACAAGGTATTGAATCCATATGAGATGATGGCAAAGTTGCATGATCTTCATCGATCTAATCTTAGATCGCAGAGATATGACTTGCAGAACAAGCTCTTTCGCGCTCGCATGTCAGCGGGTATATCTGTTGAGCACCATGTGTCACAGATGATTGCTGACATAGAACAGCTGGGACAGGTGGGCATAGTCTTCGAGGCTGAGACTTCTATAGATTTAATCTTACAGTCTCTCCCCGACAGCTGGAGTGGGTTCATCATGAACTACAATATGATGAACCAGGACCAAAATCTTGGAGAGTTAATGTCAACACTGTGCGAAGCAGAAAAAGAGCTCCTGAAGGGCAAAAAGCACGAGGCGTACTTCGCTTCGACATCTCAGACTCTGAGGGTTTGGCCTAAGGCGACTGGAGGTGTAAAGAAGAAGAAGAAAGGCAAGGCCAAATCATCAAAACCTTCTGGGAAGGGTAAGGACAAATCCCAAGATGTATGTCTGCAGTGCGAGAAGCGGGGTCATTGGAAGTGTGACTGCCCGAGTACAAGGCACACATGAAGGAAATCAAAGCGGGGAAGGCACCGGCTTCATGTATGTTTGTTATAGAAATAAACATGTCTACTACTAGTTTTAAAAATTGGATTTTTGATTCTGGTTGTGGTACTCATATATGTACTGATATGCAGGATCTGCAGATTAGCATGAGACTGGCCTCATGGGAGATTGATCTACGCGTTGGAAATGGGACACGAGTCACCGTTTTGGCCGTTGGCACTTATGTTTTGGAACTGCCCTCGAGGCATGTACTTAAACTTACAGACTGTTATTATGTACCTAGTTTGACTAGGAATATTATTTCTATATCTATGTTAACCCAATGTGGGTATACTTTTGTATTTAGAAACACTGGGTGTTTTATGTATAAAAATGATATGGAGAATTGCACTGCTGATGTAAATAATGATCTTTATATTTTGAATATAAATCAATCTCAAACATATTCTGTAACAAACAAAAGGCTTAAACTAAGTAACAAAGATGAAACTTATATGTGGCATTGTTGTCTGGGACACATTAACAAGACTCGCATATCCACACTTTCGAAGAGTGGGTACATGGACGGATTTGATCCAAATTCATATGACGTCTGCGAATCTTGTTTATTAGGCAAAATGCCTAAATCACCTTTTAGCGGTAAAGGTGCACGTGCCACCGAACTGTTAGCCCTCATTCATAGTGACGTATGTGAGCCCATGTCTAGCCAGGCTATAGGTGGATATGAATACTTCGTAACCTTTACGGATGATGCATCACGTTATGGTTATGTGTATCTTATGAGACACAAGTCGGAAACCTTTGAGAAATTCAAAGAGTTTCGACACGAAGTAGAAAAATAGACCGACAAAAGTATTAAGACATTACGGTCGGACCGTGGTGGCGAATACTTAAGCAATTAGTTTCTTGATTACTTGAAAGAATATGGTATTCTTTCACAGTGAACTCCTCCCGGAACACCGCAATTAAATGGTGTGTCTGAACGGAGAAACCGGACTTTGTTGGACATGGTAAGGTCTATGATGAGTCATACAGAGCTACCTATTTCCTTCTGGGATATGCATTGAACAGTGCAATACTTATTTTGAATAAGGTTCTGTCAAAGTCTGTTCAACAGACACCATATGAAATATGGACAGGAAAGAAACCGGGTTTCTCATTCCTGAAGATTTGGGGATGCTGGGCATACGTCAAATGTTTGGAAGGTACCAAACTAGAACCCAAATCGGATAAATGCCTATTTGTAGGATATCCTAAGGAAACCAAAGGATATTACTTCTATCACCCACAAGAGAACAAAGTATTTGTTGCTCTACATGCAGTTTTCCTTAAGAATGAATTCCTAAATGCAGTGGTTAGTGGGAGGAAAGTATAACTCGATGAAAATCAGAGTGATACTGTTCCTAGCACAGAATCCTTAACAGAACATGAACAGTCCATCAGGGATGAGACTGTACCACAATCTTCGAATACACAAGAACCGCGTACGTCGGAAAGAGTCAGAAAACAACCTAGGAGGTATGGGTTTCTGATCTCACCTCATGTGGATATCAATCTCATTGAGGATAACGAGCCGGCTACGTATGAGGAAGCGATACAAGATATTGATTCCACTTTATGTCAAGAGGCCATGAAGTCCGAAATGGATTTCATGTACACCAACCAAGTTTGGACACTAGTTGATGCGCCAGAAGGCGTAAAGCATATTGGTTGCAAATGGGTCTTCAAGAAGAAGACCGACATGGATGGCAACATACAGACGTACAAAGCTATGCTTGTAGCAAAAGGGTATCGTCAACGACATGGTGTCGACTACGACGAAACTTTTTCACCCGTTGCCATGATTAAATCCATTCGGATAATGCTTGCTATTGCTGCATATTTCAATTACGAGATATGGCAGATGGAAGTCAAAATCGCTTTCCTTAACGGAAGGATGTTCATATGCAACAGCCTGACGGTTTCGTTGTATCAAGACTTGCAAACAAGGTTTGTAAGTTAAATCGATCCATTTATGGATTGAAGCAAGCATCGCGTTCTTGGAACCAACGTTTTGATGAGATCATAAAAGAGTATGATTTCGTTCAAAACGAGGATGATCCTTGTGTATATAAGAAGGTTAGTGGGAGCGTACTGACATTCATTGTATTTTACGTTGATGATGTATACTTATATGGCAATGACATTCCCATGCTACAATCGGTGAAAGCTTTGCTTTCATTAAAATTCTCCATGAAGGATCTGGGAGAAGCAGCCTTTATTCTAGGAATAAAGATCTACCGGGATAGATCTAGAAAGCTGCTTGGACTCTCCCAGAGCACGTACATTGACAAAGTGTTGAAGAGATTCAACATGGATCAGTCCAAGAGGGGACTGTTGCCAGTGTCACATTGTGTCACTCTATCTAAGGACATGTGTCCTAAAACTCAAGATGAGAGAGACAACATGAGTCGGATCTCGTTCGCCTCGGCAGTCGGATCGATCATGTATGCCATGATATGTACGCGATCTGATGTCTCGTATGTTTTGAGCATGTGTAGTCGCTATCAGGCTGATCCAGGTGATGGTCACTGGATGGCAATTAAGAATATCCTTAAGTATCTTAGACGAACTAAAGATGCTTTCTTAATCTATGGAGATGGAGAACTTGAGGTAACTGGGTATACCGATGCAAGTTTCCAAACCGATAAAGACGACTGCAAGTCGCAATCCGGGTACATATTTTTTTTGAACAACGGAGCAGTAAGCTGGAAATCTTACAAGCAAGAGACTGTTACTGATTCAACAACAGAAGCGGAATACATTGCTACAGCTGAAGCAGCAAAAGAGGCAGTTTGGATCCGTAAATTCCTAATTGGATTAGGAGTAGTTCCGTTAGCAGTTGAGTATGTTCCATTGCATTGTGACAATAACGGGGCTATAGCACAGACTAAGGAACCGCGGTCTCATCAATGATCCAAGCATGTTCTTCGACGTTTCCATCTGATTCATGAGATCATACATCGTGAAGATCGAGAAGGTCGCATCAGAGGACAACATTGCAGATCTGCTAACGAAAATAATTCCTCAGCAAAAGTTTGAGCGACATGTACATAGTTCAGGTGTTAGATGCTTGAGTGACTGGCTATAGGCCAAGTGAGAGATTGTTGGACAATTATGACCCATAGTGTCACTATTTGTAAAAGACATTGTGGTTTTTGTACAAATTAACTATGTGACAATGGAAATTGCATTTTATCATTTTGTAATTTGATTACTTGAATATATAAATGATAAAAGTCCTTATGATTAGTTCCGGATTATAAGATATGAGACAATATCAATCCATAAAGGTTTAATCATTAAATATCCCTAGTCGTAGTATTATCGAGATTGGACATCGATAATGCGGAATAGACTAGTATTGAACTTGTGCGTGTTATGGAAGCGTAACAATATAGTTCTCATATATTTAAGTATTGGATACTTATGCAAGTGTGATATGAGGTTGTGTTTACCGATGGTACGGAAACAGCTTCGCTCTGGATATACCCATCGGAATCCCATTGGTAGTATGACTATGTGTCTATGGGAATCCGAATCAGGGTATGTGTATTTGGTCTTAACTTGAGACTTGCATCGCTAGTACTTGCGACAATCAATACGCTTTGGTTTTGGTCGTTCGGGACTTTAACAGGTTTTGTGTACGCCTCTTCTGGGTTTATTGAGAATCGTAGTGTATTGGGTGTGATGTCAAGACGGAAGTATCACTTCAGTCATATGGAGATGCTGATCACGCAGGGATACAGAACTGGTACTCTAATGTGTTGCAACCATCGGGATAATATGACAAGGTCATGATTATCCGATTAAAGAGACTAGTTGCTTGTGATCCGATATATGCTTCGTACGGGGCATACGCTATTCCAACCCCAAGCCTTGCATGTGACATCCGATACTGGATCGTAATACGCAATACTATGTATACTACACCTGACATAGATTACATATTCCTTAAAAGAATATTTCTGGAGAATTGGGTAGGCACGGCGCTTTGCTAGAAGCCAACCATGTCTCGTAAATCGGAAAAAGCGTAGTACGAGGTACGCACGTGTTCGGATAGTCCGGCAACCGGATTTACTGCCAACATATCCAGGGATCTCATGGGCCGCTTCCCGAAGATTCACCGATGACGTATGATTCAAACATAATTAATCTGGGATTAATTACGATGAGAATTTATCTAGGATAAATTCAATTAGAAGAGAGAGAACAATTAATTCAGAATTAATCGATAAAATAATATATTATATATATTAAATGAAATTGGATTTCGACGCGAAATTAAAATTGGATTTTAATTCGAGCGAACGAATTAATTTAGAATTAATTCACGAGCGACTTTAACGGTAATTTTATTATGCATAATTATTTAATTAAATTTGATTTAATTAAGTCGCAACGGAAAATTCGTTAATTCGGAATTAACGAACCCGGGCCCGGGATGTGTTTGCGGGCCCACTCGGATTTTGAATTAAAGTGGGGCCCACAATTCACATCACATGTCATCATCGACGCGTGGGGGATCACGACTACCATAATTCTATGACCCTCACGCGCCACCTTGCGTCGCCACCTTGCCCACCGTCTTGTCTGTACCATCCTCTATTCAAATAAGTTACATCACCGTCGGTGTCCAATGCTCTTCATAGTAGTATTATTATTATTCATCCTTATCTCAATCGCATCATTCAATTAAAATCTCATACAATAATCTTTTGCAGAAGACAGTCTCATCTTTCAATTAAAATCTTTTTTTTCTATTAAACTTTACAGCCATGAATACGATGTTCAGTGCGTTTTAAGCTTTCTCTGCTGAATTGTTAGTGTAGATTCATTCGTTTCTGCTGCCAGCACTTTTGGATAACCTTACCCATTGCGCTTATTCTAGCTCTTTTGGGTAACCTCACCCATGTGCGGTTTTTGGGGATTTTACTTCAGCTCTGTGTCAGGCTTCGGTTCTCTCTCAAGCTTCAGCTCTCTGTCACGATTTCACTTTCTCTCAGACTTCGGCTCTCTGTTGGGCTTTGGCTCTATGTCGAGATTTCACTCCCTCTCGAGCACCGGCTCTCTCAGGCTTTAGCACCATCTCGGGATTTCACTCTCTCTCGGGGCTTCGACTCCATTTTGGGCTTCGGTTCCCCTCTCGGGCTTCATAGGTTAAAGCTAATTAATCATCTCAAAGTTTTCAGCCTCCGAGTTTCAAGATTTCCAATTTCAGGACTTCGACCTCCAATTTCAAGATGCATCACCATATTGAGTTTGAGGGGGTGTTAAAGGAATATTATTATGGAAACAATATTAAAGAAATATTATCTCTTTATTATGAAATCAATCTCCAAGATAGATTTCCTAATATCCTTAAGATTTGTGATTTTATTATATTTCCCTATTATATGAAGATTTCCTATATATAGAGTGAATTCAAAAGTTTCTTTAATTATCTAACATCTCAAATATGCTAGCTTAAAATTTTGATTAATTTATAATCCTTGTGAATATTGGTAGATGAAGTAAAATTGTTAAACATGATAGAAATGATGGTGATTCTTAATTGTGAGGAATGATGTAGCGTAATTATCAGCATAATGCCACTATGATGAGGGGGAAATACGCAACGCAAGGCTTCGAAACTGGAGCTTAGGGTGCTAATTAATGAATAATGATGTTGATGGTTTCTATTTTAGATTGAAACACTGATTAAGTTTTATGAAAATTTACACAAGAATGTGTCAGATTTAGTAAACAAATCATACCCATATCACGAGGCTTTTGCCGACATGAATCAACAATCAATGCTTGCGATAATCTTCATAATCTTCGGAGACCAATATGTTAGAAACTTTGACGTCTCTGTGAATAATGCGCCTGTGACAGTGATGATGGAGATAATGCATGCAGTCCTAAAGCTATCTTAAACCTTATCTTCCATTCGAGACACCCCGGCCGGTGAACTTTTAATTTTGAAAATGTTCAAATCAGTACTCAAAATGAATATGTGAACTTATTAAAATTATTTCAATAACAGCCAAGCACTTTTCTTTTCCTTCTTTTGGACACTATCAGCAATTCTAATAAAATTTAATTGCCATCCAAATGTGTATATGCGCTAAAATCCCAAACTCTGATAAGAAATCACTGATTTTGTCATATTTTTCCTCAAATTTTAATTTCGTAAATTTAGATCGTCACCCAATTTATCTCCTCTTAGATATAGAGTGTTTATTTATTGTAAGCTTGTAGGCAATTTCATTCTTTAACGCTACATGCCCCCTTTCCCAATCATGTTCTCTACAAAAGTGTGATACATGATTAGAAAAATCACATTTCAATAAATCTAAAAAGAGGTGATGTATATAAAACTGATTTAATAAGTTGAGAATCCTGAAATTGGGTAATTAAATGTATCAAAAAACAACATAACCAAATATTTTCAACCAAACTGGTAGTAGATAAGATTTTGGGCCCAGGATAGAGGAGGTAGGTCCCATCATGACTTTGGCAGTAAGATTTTCAATGATTAAAAAAATAAAAGGGAATCAATAAAGTAAAAACCATTGAACCCTATGGAACTGATGTCATTTTTGAAGCAAGTTTATTTATAGATATCATAAAATATTTTATTAAATTAGTTGTTTTATAGTCCAAATATGTGTTCCTTTTAATATTTAAATCTTCACAAATTATACAAACATTTGAAACTGTTACTGGAAATTTTTTTAAAAAAAAAAAAATTGATCTCATGATTGCCTGATATACTAAACAGCAACTATTATACAATTTTTATTTATCAGATAATATACTTTTATTTTTATTGATCAAATATTTACTCAACTAACACAACACAACTCATACTAATTAATATGAGCACATTTTTTTTTTCAAAAGCTTCAATGGTATATTGATGGATAATATATATAATTTTTATTTATCAGATAATATTAACATATTTTTAATTTGAACTTTTATTTAATCGAATATTTACTCAACTAACGTAAAACACGACTCATACTAATTAATATTAGCACATTTTTTTTAGTAACACCATTCTTCCCCGTTAAGGATAATATTGGTTTCCAATTCTCTTATGATGCGTTTACGTACTCGTAATCAGAATGAGATGAAATCAGAATGAAATGAAATCGGAATGAGCTGGAATCGGAATAGTAAATCGAAATCAGAATAAGTTATTTACTTAACTGTAAGAATCAAAATCGGAATGAAGTAGTATTATCATTAATGTGTTTACTTTGTCTAATCAGAATGAATTGTTAAAAAGTAACAAAAATACCATTAGTTATAATTATATATTAATTTATTATTAATTGTTGATGTATTAAATTACTGAATATTAAATTATTCTTTTATAAAAATATTAAATATTATTTTATTTTTAATTATTGATTAATTTTATTTATTGTTGGTTATTTTAGTGTTAATTAATTATTACTTTACTAATTAATAATATGAATGGAAATCTCATTCCCATGGAGGGTGGTGGGAATGAGATTATCATTCTCCATTCCCAAATATGTGGGCCTCACTTCTATTTCAATATCTGTTTTTATTCAATTTTAGAAAATAAACAATCTTATTAGAAATGATTCTGATTTCTTCATTCAAGATAAACACACCATTAACTTTTTCGTGCATAGAAGTTATCTTTCTAAATTAAGCAAAATATTAAGGCTAACATTGATATTGAAATTGGAGGCCAATTTGATGTTAAATGTAAATCGAGAAACGAAGAGGCCCTTTCGATGTTTTTATTTTTAAAAATAATAAATTGAATTGTACGGCATTTTCAATTTGGAACATAACGTATACAAAAGAGTGATAAAATCATCTTCAAAACTTCATAATATCATATTTTTGTACCAAACATAGTTAAGAAAATTTTTAAAATGTAAACTACCAAAACTTTATTATTTTGATTTTTTTTTTTATATAGAAAATCGATTGCAAATCGCTGACTGATTTGAGCGATTTGCTATTAATTGGAAATAATAAAAAATTAATCGGAAATAATAAAATTGACATTTTTATATGATTGAGAATAATGTTGACATTTATTGATCGATGATTAAAAAACATTAAACAATCCAAGAGTTTTATTATCCAGATAATAATTAGTTTAAATCAAAATATATTTTCATTTTTTATTGTTTCTAAAAAAAATCCTTCTATTTTCACTTAAAATAATTAATTGAAACCTCAAAAGGATATTAAAAATTAAATTAAAAAATCGAATCAAACGATTTTTGGGAAATCATAAATTAGAAATTAATCAAAATTTATTATATATGGATGTCAATTTAGACCGATTAAATAACTCAGATAACGATGTATGATTAAACGCTTATTAATAACTGATTAATTACATTTATTTATTTTTTCTTGTGCCAATACATTCTTCTTTAAATTTCTTAAAACCAAAAGTAAGGGCTAGCGTAACCTATAACCGTTGTGATTTGGTAGTATACGGTTTAGAATCTGGCTTCCAGGTCCTAGATTCAAATTTAGATGTGTGTTTCTTATAAATACCTGAAATAATCGGGGACTTTACATACTCCACTTAAATACGAATTAAATAATTTGATGGTGTGATCCAATAATTTGACGGCGAGTTTTAACGTTTCAAAAAAAATAAAAAAACCATATAACCATCAACCAGTCACTGTCCGTATCAAATGATTCGCGCTCTTTCGATATACCATGTAACCGTTGCCTTCCTCTGCAACTCTACAGTACTGTGTCAGTCTCTCAAAAAGCCAAAACCTCAAATAACATCATTTCTTCTCAAAAAAGTTTAACACCGAAAAAAAAAAGAAAAAATCGAAACCTATGGCCACGTATCATCATCATAACAATAATCCTCACAACAAACGCGGCGGACCAGTCAACTTCCCCGACGACGTCGTATCATTTCGCCTCGTCTGTCCTGCTTCCATAGCCAGCGGCCTTATCGGGAGCTCCGATTCCGTAATATCTGTCATCCGCTCAGAGACCGGGTGTAGAATCGACTGCCAGGAGTCGGTATCCGGGTCGGACCACCGGGTCATACTCGTAGTCGGATCCGGTTCCGTCGACAGGAGAATCATGTTTTGTGAGAAGGATGTTGTAGAGGAGGGCGGTGAAGTGTCGAGCACTCAGGAGGCGGTTGTTAGGGTTTTTGAACGTATTTGGGAGGCGGAGGCTGAGGCTGAGGCTGAGGGTGATGACGTGGCGTATTGTGGTTTGTTGGCAAATACGACAAAGATTGGTGCCGTCGTAGGGAAAAGAGGGAGAAATGTGACGAGGATGAGAAGAGAGAGCGGCGCTGAAATCATTATGTTGCCTCCTCCTACTTGTGCTGCTAACGACGACGAGTTGATTCAGGTATCGTCTTTTTCTGTTTGGTTCTCAGGAAAATTTGAAAAAAATTCAAACTTATAAACAAGAGAAAGAAGTGGAGATATACATCTTCTTAAATGATACATGAATGATTGATTGATTGTTTTAAACTTCGCAACTAAATGCTTTTTTACTTCAGTAATATTAGATAATGTGATTATTTTTCCTATAAATGATTCAAAGGTTATTGAGTATAGCATTAACTTGAATCTTGACTATTCAAATTGAGATTTTATGGTTACTCTGGCAGATTACTGGTGCTATTTTGGCTGTAAAGAAAGCATTAGTTGCTGTAACCGCCTGTCTCCAGGATTTGTCACTAAAGGCAGTAATTTTTAACAGACCAGTTGAGAAAGTGTATTATAGTAATTCCTCTGATCCACATAGAGAATTTTTCCCTCACCTTTCCTTGGTGCCGCATTTGACTGGAAATTCTGTAGATAGTGCTTCAGAATTTCACTCATCATCAGTGGATATGGATAGAGACCCTGGCCGAGACAAGAAAGGTACAAAACAAGTTGTATTGAGAATGCTTGTTTCTGATAGGGCGGCTTCAGGCATTATTGGCAAGAGAGGGGCAATTGTCAGATCTCTACAGGATGCGTCTGGTGCTTTGATAAGCTTTGCAGCACCATTGACCAAGTCTGGTGAACGTGTTGTCACTATTTCTGCTCTGGAGGTTAGTGATTCTACCTTAAATTCTGGAAGCTTTATTGTATATTCTTGTGCTAGAAGTATTTTATCTGTTTTTCTCACTCACATGAAACACATGGGCACATACACAGGCACTTATAATCAGCCTCTACATATTCTTTATAATTGATGTGTAATTGAATTTGTCTATTGTAGAACCTTGATGCAAGTCACTCTCCTGTGCAAAATGCTGCCGTTCTTGTCTTTGCTAGATCTGTTGAAGTTGAAGGTCAGCAGGGATTGTCATCAGGAGCAAACAAGTTTACAGCAAGGGTTTTAGTTGGAGCAGACTTTGTTGGTTACTTGACTGGAAACAGAAGTAGTGTAGGTTTCGAAATGGCAGATGTAACTGGCACTGATATACAGTTATTGGGAGGGGAACAGCTTCTGGGTTGTCCAGCACAGAATGATTTAGTGGTACAGGTGTGATAACTCTTTTTTCTTTTTTTAATTGTGATCCAAGAAAGATCTTAAGCATTTATGTTTTTATTCAAGAAAATTAGAGCTAGAATGTTGGAGTATATTGCAAGTGATCATCTTTTTTTTCGTATCCTGAATCTTTTGAAGTCTCAGATCAGCTGGGCTTTTCCAAAGGATTCACTTCCATTTGAAATTTTTAGTAGTTGATGATGCATCTGGTAGGTATATGACTTTTGTCGGACCAAATTTTGTATATAAATAATGAAATATTATCCTTCTAATGGTGGCTAACTCACTGGTAAGGCCTCTTAATATTTTGGAGATTTGTTGATCGTGTTAATCTTAAATGCTATTGTTAAGTCTAATACCATAAGCGTGAGTAAGTTTCACCGAGAAATTTGTATTGTGATCCCCCAATTGTGTTAATTCAATTACCATCATTTAGTTATGATAGTGGAGGTGGTTGTGTTTGATCCTCATGACTTGCACGTGAAGGAGCATATTAGAGCTTAAATTCTATTTTCTGGTGCTCACCTATAAGCTCAAGTATTTGGGTTATATAGTAACTCCTTTATCTGCTACTAGTAACAAACTTTTGGTCAACCTGATTGGCACTTTTACATTGAAAAGTTTTAACTTTTGGCAGATTACTGGTGAGTATAAAAATGTGCAGAATGCTATATGTGAAGTTGCTGGAAGACTCAGACATAATCTTTTGTCGAGTGAAGTACTCAATGAAGTGAGATTAAGGAGCCCAATTGGAAGGGTCGGGGGGACTACACAGCATAGATTGCACCAATCAGTGGCTCTAAAAAGATCACAGATGCTTGAGGTGAAAATTTGTGCCCTCATGTGCATTTTTGCAGTTCTTTTATTTCCTATTCTTCTTCAAGAATATGTTATTCAAAGTGAGGAATCAGTGTTAAGGCAGTAGTATGGTTGCAGACTAAAGGAAGACATGCAACACCCACTATAGATGGTAAACCAGGCTCAAGAATGTTTGGAGGGAGTTTAGAACTTGATAAGTCTGTAGTTCATCTTCTGTCTAGTGAAGTGATTGATGAGGTGGGAGCAAGGAGCTTTTTTGAAGGCCTGGGGCATACTACTGATGCTGTATTGCAACAACCATCAGGCCAATCTCTTGATTCTGATGAAGACAATATGTTAATGGAAGGACTGTCTCAGCTTGGACTCTCTGACAATGTTAGTGGTCCTTCAACATTGCAGCCCCCAAAGGTGAAATGTTATTCTTACATTCATTATCCAGTGTAATTTCTTTTCTCTTCCTAAGTTACAAGCTTATCGTTTTTAGGGGTTAATGTTAATGCAGACTGAGGGAAGAAGATGTAGAACACCTACTACAGAAGGTGAAAGAAGCTCAACTACATCTGCTGAGAGTGTAGAACTTGAAAGGTCTGTTCCCCCCCTCTTTTTTTTAGTTGTGTGGGTATTGAGTTGGGAGAGGGGATTTGTTTTTTCTTTGGGGGCAACTAAAACTTGTGCTTATGACAGTCTAGCATTAGTCCATGCAGAACTGGAACGGCAATCTGGTGTTGTGTTTCTATCTAATTTGTAGTAAATTAATTTTGAAGAAACAATTCGATTATTCATCAATGCTTATTAAAAGTAAGGGCATGTTGATGATATTAAACTAACTGGGTACAGTTCTGCTAGTTTTCCTGATTATGATAAACTATCCACCAACTTCTTTTTAGATCTTATGCAGAATGTAACAAATTAATCCTAATGCCATAGCCTGCTAGACCAGACCTAGGGCTTCGATTATTTCCAGTTATGAGATCAAATTAACAGTGACTATTCTGCCGTCAATTGTGATCAGTTTCATTTCAATGAAATAGTAAAAAATAATCTCTTTCTAAGTTCAATACTTCAACATTTTTCTGATTTTCAATCTCTCATTTGTTCGTGCAGTGGAAATGCATCCTTTTTGGTAGCCAAAACAACTTTAAATATTGTAGTTGGTGAACATGTTCTTGAATCTGTTTTTGGAGATGATGGTGGCCACCTGGCTCGCCTGAAAGAGGTAAATGTCTTCTGCCCCCAAGAAGGGGCTTACCATCATTTGGCTTGCCATATTCTGCCTTGTTTGGTGACGAACTAGAATATTGCTTTGATTTATTTATCCTTTTTTCCCGCTAAACACCCTAATCCCCCAATCACTAACCCCCTTCAAAGCCTTATTTGATCACAAAATAGATTTTTCATAATTCTCCCCCACATTTGGACACGCCCATAGCGTTTTCAATTGATCAACAATTATGCATAGTGCATGCACGTTTAGGTGTTTATACACACAGAAAACATTACGCTGTTCTTGTCTCCGTAGTTGAATTGATCTTGGAGTTAGTGTGAACTTTTTAACATTTTATAGTCTGGAATCAGATTTCAGGAGCAGAAGTCGAAGTGTGCAAACCTTGTCTTGGAAAAAGTGGAATGGTAGTAATATCTGGAACGCCTGATCAAACACGAGCTGCACAGCACTTGCTTCACGCCTTCGTCATGACTTAATCATCAACCGATTAGAAAACAGATACTTTTTTCGTCAGTCCTGTAATAGGAAGGTGAATATCATCATTGTGATAGTTATAAAATGTTATTTTTGATGTGAAGGGGGTCCTCAAACGAGGCCATTCTATGATACAAAATCAAGTATCTTGTGTTGCGCTACTCATGTGAGAAGAAAAGGGGAAAGCCGCTATTGCAGCCGAATCTTTTGTATTAACTTGATATGATATGTATACTTACTATAAACTTGCATAAACTGGGCCTCAATAGATGAATGATTCAATTGATTATGGGAAGTTGATGATGAATGCAACTTCGAAACTTTTTAACACTTATAGGCTAGCTTTAACTCAAATAATTGCGAAGGGAAAAATGGCATCTGGGAACTTTTTTTTTAATTTATTTTCATTCTATAATGTTACTGTTAGAACAGCTGTAAGATGGCAACCGGGAATTCTGATCCGCTTTGTTAATTAAGATTCGATACGAAAAAAATATTTCAAATTCCAATTGATTTTTTGAATTGGATCAAAAAATAATCATAAATCTCGTATCATTTGGTATAGAATTCCGAATACTGATAAATTTTTAAGATTTTTTGCTAACCCTAAACAACTTATAGGGCATTCTTCTATTGCAGAGACTAATCCTGTGTATTGCTGAAAACTTCTTGCCCAACAGAACCACCCCAACACTCTGTTACTGACAATGTGTATGCACAGAACCCTGGTTCGTTATTTTAGGCAACAAGCTTGTAGATACATATGCCACTGCGCCGGCATTATAGATGCTCGGGCAATGTTTAATCTACTGTGGAGATCAGTGCTTGGTCTTTATTACAAGAGTTATTGTGAATGTACAAAAACAACATAGGGTTGACTACTACATTTACAATCCCATGGTGATTCTTCTTGGTTACTGGGATATCCAGGTACAAATTCTAAGAATTGAACCTTAGTGTTCAACACCCCCAGCTTGAACTTCTAGGTTGGATCCAGGGAGCAAGATGCTGTTTGATTTTGTCTACTTAATTAAACAGAAGGGCTTCTTTTGGCTTCCCTAAGAGAGATAAGACTGTTGCGGCGATATGCCTTGAGGAGAGCCCTGTTTCTTCAAGCTGATCTGCCGGTGATCCGTGGTCAATATATCTATCAGGAAGAACCATTGATCTCAACTGCAGAGGAATAGCTAAAGAATTAGAATTTGAATAAAGGAAGGAAAGGAGAAGAAATAAATCTACAGTAGGTTTGGAGTTTCTGAATCAAAAGGAAAATACCTTGAGAGATCCGTCCAGAATACTACTTAAGCTTAGAAAGTGAGATACATGAGAACCAAAGCCTCCAATGGAACCCTCTTCCACAGTAATTAGGATTTCATGCTCGTTGGCCAACTCTCTAATGAGGTCTGTGTCCAAAGGTTTGCAAAATCTCGCATCAGCCACTGTCACAAGAATGTCTTGGCTCTCAAGGGTGTTTGCAGCTTGCACACATTGTTGGACTATAGAACCATAACCCAAGATAGCCACTCTATCGCCTTCCATAAGTACTCTACCCTTCCCAATCTATTTAATCATCAAACAAAAAATTGTTTTAGTTTAATTTTGTCTATATCTTTCTCTGTGCATGTTCAAAATGGGTGACTTATGCTAACCTCAAGTGGGGTTCCTTTGTTATTAGGTGGGAGAACTGCTCCAATTCCATTGCCCCTTGGAAATCTGAAGCAGCTGGGCCTGTCATCTATAGCTGCTGCTGTAGCAACCATGTGCATTAGCTCAGCTTCATCAGATGGAGCCATGACCACCATGTTGGGCAAGCAAGACATGTATGTGATATCAAATGCTCCACAGTGAGTAGGTCCATCTGCGCCAACCAAACCAGCTCGATCCATCGCAAAGCGGACTGGTAAATTTTGAAGGGCTACATCGTGTACCACCTTCATAACCATTATAAAGTATTAGCGTGAGTTTTTTCAATAAAATCGCACAACAAAATTAGCCTACTAGTCAACCAGTTCATCTATCGTTGTTGACTCACCTGATCATATCCTCTTTGCAGAAATGATGAGTAGATGGCACAAAATGGCTTGAGTCCCTCTGTGGCTAAACCAGCTGCAAAAGTAACAGCGTGTTGCTCAGCAATCCCCACATCGAAGCAACGCTCTGGAAACCTTTTCTGGAAATAATTGAGGCCAGTACCACCACCCATTGCAGCATGGATGGCTACAATCTTATCGTCCGTCTCAGCTTCCTTTATCAGAGATTCAGCAAAGTACTGCGTGTACGAAAGCGTAGGGGATTTGGTCTTAAATTGCTTGCCTGTTGTTGGATCAAACTTGACAACTCCTGAGAGCAGAAGATAGTTAGGATCATGTGAAAATTCGTAACATAAGCATGGATTTTAATAAAGTCAGAGGCTCACCATGCATTTTATCAGCTGCCGCCTCTGCTGGGGGATACCCCTTCCCTTTTTCTGTTACAATGTGGATCAGAACAGGCCCTGGCGCAGGCATTTCTTTCACTTTCTGAAAGATTGATACTAAATCATCGACGTTGTGTCCATCCACTGGACCAATGTAGTACAATCCTAGCTCCTCAAAGAAAGTTGACCCAGAAGCACTAATCAGTCCTCTTGCATACTCATCAACCTTTGCAGCAACTTCATGTGTTTGCCCACCAAATTGCTTAGTGATGCTCTGCAACAGAAAAACATCCAAGTTTAATAACTCCCACTACCGAAACTTTGAAGGAAATCATAGTGAAACAGCAGTGTGAAATCTAAGACGCTTACTTTTGCTGCTTCACGAAGTTTGCGGAACTCGGTGCTTGCTTGGAGCTTGGTTAAAGCACTGCTGAGGGCTCCAACTGGAGTTGCAGGACCATCAAGAGTAGCAGTGGGTAGGGAAACTTGTTTATTGTCATTCAGAACAATAATTAGGTTAGCGTCAAGAAATCCAGCATTGTTCATCGCTTCATATGCTTGTCCTGCAGTCATGGCTCCATCTCCAATCACGGAAATAACATTATTGTTCTTCCCCAGAAGGTCCCTTCCAACTGCCATACCTATTATTTTTTTAACAAAAAAGTTTATCCTCTGAAATTTTCGATTCTGTATTCTACATTCTACAATTCACTAGATTGATATAAGAATTATATATATGACAGAGTGAAATACATACCAAGACCAGCAGAGATGCTTGTGGAACTATGTCCTGCACCAAAAGCGTCGTGAATGCTCTCATCTCTTTTAGGAAATCCAGCAAGCCCTGAAGTCTTCCTCATGGTGTGCATCCTGGATCTTCTTCCTGTCAGAATTTTGTGTCCATACGTCTGCATAATTCAAGGTCAGCCATTCAGAATTCTTAACATAGACCCTTTAATTTCTCTGAGATCTTAAAACAAAATCATTTATCTTCATCTTCAATTTATAACAACCAATAAGAATTAACAAATGTCTTTAATTACCTGATGGCCAACATCCCATATAATTTTATCATCAGGTGTGTTGAAAACATGATGCAATGCAACTGTTAGCTCCACCACTCCTAAGTTTGAACTAAGATGCCCTCCTGTCTTTGATACACTATTCACAATATCTGCTCTAAGCTCTGCTGCCAGTTGTTCAAGATCCTGAAATTTGTATGAACTATATAATAAGAAAAATATCCTTACCCATCAATCACGTGCCATAAGCAATTAGAGGTGGCTCTGCAAAATTTAGCCTCAAATTTGGACCAAATCTAAAGAAATTTCGATTTTTAAATATAGGGGAATTATCAAATACTCAATATTTTACACGTTATCAAAAATACAAATTTTTTAACGATTGAAAAGTATAACAAACGTCTATATACCATGTATTATACCTAATGTTTGATACACTTTTCAATCGCATATCCAAAATTGATACATTTTTTAAGGTTTATGTATTTTTGATAAAGTGATAATTTCTCTTTAACTATATAATATGACTTTTTACAGCCTCCCTGGAACACAAAATTTAGGACAACTCAGGGCTTATTTTTTTTTTATTTTACCTCTTTAGACAGATTCTTCATATGAATTGGGTAATTCACAGTGTCCAACAATGGTGTTGGTGGTTTCTCTTCAGTAAAATCAATCTTCCATCCTTCTTTTTCTTTCCTTATCACCATCTTCTTAGCTTCCTCGCCATCAGAGTTCTCAGCTGATGCTCTCAAACAGAACTGAAAACAAATCACCAACCAATCAATACAAAAGAATTGCAAAACCCAGATGGCAAAAGCAACAAAATCTTGAATGCATGCAATTGACTCACCTGTTTTCTGTAACTAATGCTTGGTTTTGAAACAGTGAAAAATGGAGAAACAGATTGCTTAGCACCAATAGCAAAGCCAGAAGAGAGAGCCATAGTGATCCAAATTTAGTGATAAAAATGGAAGATAAAAGAAACGGAGACTGATCAGAGAGGCAAGCTTTGGTAAATGGAGATGCCATGTTTATATTTTATAGTAACAGATAGAGAGGCTTAGTGATGATGGGACAGCCAAATTCTCACGAGATTATTTATTTTATTACTTGAAGAAGCAAATTAATTATTCAATTTAAATATTATTTTCTCTTCAGTTTTAATATGTATGATGACCAGTGGGGCGTAATTTGATGGTGTAAGGTTCAGTATCTCACATTGAGGTCCTAAGTTCAAATCTAGAGAGTTTATTTTTTATAAGAGTCTGGGACAGCCGAGAGTTTACCTGCTCCGCTTAAATCCGGAATGTATGATTTGGCGGTGGAGTTTTCAACGATTAAAAAATAATAAATAAATTAAAAAAAAATGTATGATGACTGTGTGCAATGCACATGTGAGCTACCAATTTTGGCGCTGAAATAACGTCATTTCTGTTAAAGTTGTTATTTATTTGTATTGTTTATTTAGTTATGGCCAATTTCCAAATTACTTAATTAATAAATAATACATGATTTATTTGTTGTCACGTTTATTTTTCCATATGAGGACAGATATTTGATGGGCGTAGCTAATTTTATAATTGGGAAAAAAATAATTGGTCTTTAATGTGGTCAAATAAGGATGGAAGACTTTTATTTTAGAAAAAAATAAATTAAAAATGGAAGTTTTTGACAATATGACCTAAATTTTCTGACAATCAATATGTGACAATGGAAAAATTTTATTATGCATTAGTATTACGTTATATATATATATATACTAGTTCGTGTTCATGCATACGATACGGTGTTATAAAATTTATAGAGAGATTGTGATTCTGTTATTTAATTTGTTTATAATGAAATAATTTTATTTTTTAATTAAATGATTTTATTATTTAATTTATTTGGTAGTTTTCATTTTCCATTAATAAATAATTTTATTCTTAAATTTATTTGGTAGTTTTCATTTTTCATTTTTATAAAGATTTTATAATGAATAGGTTATTTATCAGCCATTAAATTATAATGAAATGATTTGAGCAGCCAATTAAGCCATATGAAGATAATATTTGGATACATTATCTCTCTTAATTCTAACCATCCGTTACATTCTCTTTCCCCTACACCACACCATTGTATTTTATAATATATATATATATATATATATATATATATATATACTTTGGTGATATCATGTCATCCGTATAATAATAGTATTAAAGAATTACTTAGGACAATAACCTCATGTAAATTACCCTATTTATTAATTAAATATTTATTTTTCAAAAAAATATATAGATATATTACGTACTTTTATAAGAAGCACCCCAAATATTTATCATAATCTAAAAGATAATGGATCATAAAGATAATGGGAGACAATGAAGAGATAAAAAAAACCCACAAGAAGTCATAATTTTTGTGCTAATAGGAACGTCCACCAACTTGTAAATTTGCCAAAGTCAGAGCAGATATAAAATAAACACATTTTAAGATTTCAAAAATATTTGATTTCATGTAATCTAATAGTGCATGAATTAATATTATTAAATTTTATTTTGATTTTTAATATCAGTTTTTGAATTTTGGAGATTAATAATTCAAAATTTATGTCAAAAATTTAAATTAAAATAACCTCATATATTTAAATTTAAATTTTAATTTTAATTTTAATTAATATTGTTATGGTACTAACCATGTACAACTCCGCATATTTTCAAGTAAAAAAAGTCCATGAAAATGGCCTTACTAAGGAATGACAAAAATACACACAACCTATTGCGAAGACGATAACATATGAATTTAGATACAATATTAAGTTATCGTACTAAATTTGTTATGATCTTTCATCATATTATATTAATAACAATAAACGATTAAGATCTTTCATCTATAGTGTACCTCCAGCATGGAGCATTAAGATTAGGGATGTCAATTTCGCCCACAAACCCGCAAAAATCCATCCGCAATGGGTAGGATTTGGTAAATACTTAAGCGGGTTTGGTAATTTAAAACAAAACCCGTTGCGGATTTGGTAATTAAGCAAAACCAGCGGATACCCACTGCGGGTATCCGCTACCCGCAAGCTCAATTTTTTTTTTTTTTTTTTTATATCTTTAGGGCAAAAAAATCCCTCAAATAAAAGGACTCACTAACTTTCAATTTTTGAATTGCCCTCTCTTAATATTTTTGAATTACTTTTAGTCATGATTCAATAATTTTGATGATATGAATTTAACATAATGAAAGATATTCAGCTAGTGATTCATGTATATAATTGGGATAATATGAATTTGACATTATATTATATATATTTTAAACTTTTATTTATGTGTCTTAATTTGTAAATTGTCAAATATTTTTTTTTTTTGTATGTTATGGAAAAATATCAATATTTAATTAAAAAAAATTGTATTATTAAGAGCATAAATGAATTCAATATTTTAAAAACCCGCAAAAAATCCGCTGGATACCAGTGCAGGTTTGATAATTTATTTTTATATGCGGGTGCGGGTTTGGTAATGATAATTAAAACCCGCAACGGATATGATGCGAGTTTGATAATTTATTTACATATGCGGGTGCGAATTTGGTAATGACAAACCCGCACTAAAACCCTACCCACTGCCATCCCTAATAAACATTATGCTAGGTAACCAAAAAATTATTAAGTGAAAGATGATAAACCGTTGGATGCCTTGATTTAAATCCGACGGTTCTAGTGATCTAGGTGTTAGATCAGATCTGCTCCAATTTAGATGTAACGTCCTTGAAATTTGAGCCATAAATTAAAAAAAAAAAATAAGGCACATTATAAGAACTATATATAACTTGTTCAATGTATCCGCATAAATTATTAAAGCAAAATTTATTTATAATAAACTTTTGTTTGTATTCAAGTGTGTATTTATTTTCTTTGGGCTCCTTAAATTGCTCATCCTTTCACTCAAATTCCCGGAACTTAGTCTTAATTATTAAAGCAAAATTTATTTTCTGAATCTGCTGGTGATGATTTAGTATGAGTGTACTTTTAATTATATTGGTGAGGATCACTACAAAAAAAAAAAAAAAAAAAAAAGTTTATAAACTGTCGGTAATTACATATTGATTGCCAATTCATTTAAAAATATGATTGAAAATTTTGGTGTTCAAATTTACCAATGGATATTTATTATCAAATTACAGATGGACATATCCATCACTAAATAAGACTCAATTTATGGCACCTTGTGTTACCGATAATTTATTGATCATTTAGCATCAGAAATTTGGTGACGGAATGTTTCTGTTGCTAAACTAGCGCCATATTTTAAGGAACATTTACCGATAGATTTTTTTCATCGCTAAACGAAGTGAGAACATTCAGAACCATATTTTTTTTGACCCATTATCGATGGATTTTCTACATTTGCACATAATTTACAATTCGTTTGAGCACGTGTTCTCTTTATTATCGATTTTCTCCTCATCTTGTAAAAATAATAGTATAATTACCTATGGATTACTGACAAATAATTCTGTTAGTAAATAGCGGGCATTTTATCGATCAATTGCCAACGATAATGGCACAATTTGGTGAAGAAATTTCCATCAGTAATTATCGAAAGATATATGTGTCGATAAAATAATAAGCGATAAGGATTTTACTAATGGAAATTTTTCATCGGTATTGTGTCAATAGTTATTTTTTCCGATGGTTTTTTATTGATTGCCATCGAAAAATTCCATGAGCAATTGAACATTTTTTTTGTAGTGGATGTTCATTGGTGGTTCCTCAAGAGGGTTGGTTTAAGTTAAATGTTATTGTAACAGTTGATAAGCAAGGAGGAATGGTTGGATATGTAAAACCTCCGACTGTCTCAGACTCTTATAAGAAATACACTCTCTGGATTACCCTACACCACAAAATCACGTCCTTTGAAGACGAGATTCAATACTTTTTTTTTTGAAAAGAAATACTATCATTACTTTAAAGAGGTGAAAATACACTTAATGTTTGAAGGAAAGTTATCTTTCAAATAATAGGATAACAAACGTTGGTTGCTAATTTCACAAGAACGTGAGCAAAAAACGAAAAACATAACAAATAAAATGTCTATCTAACTTCGAAGACGAGATTCAATATTTACTCTAACTAAACTAAGATTTTCAGATACATCATGTCTCACAAAATTGTAATAGCTAAATATTTTCAATATTATTCGGATTCTTTAATTTGGATAAGAAAATTTGGAGGAGGTTGTTATCCATCTATCTTATAATATTTGTGAATACTGTTTTCTAAAATAAATGGAGGTATTAATTATTAAATTTTTTTCCCCAAAAAGTCAGTCAGATTAGATAGGTTGTGGATAAAAAGAATGCACATGATATGATATGCTTAAGCATTATTAGAAATTTAATTACAAGACGGCGGTCTTTTTACGTAGATCAGCCTTCAACTTTCAAACATTTTTTAGAAATGAGATTTTAGGAGATTGAATAAAGAAAAATATCAATTAAGTTCCTTATTGTTTCTAATTATTATATGGATTTCCAATTTTTTAATAATAATTTCCCATACTATTCTAAATTTCCAGATTGTTGTTGCATTTTGTATTATTAATGTAAAAATACCAAGAATTTAATAGGGGTGGTAAAATGAATTGACAAATCGAATTTTTATCGAATCCTTAACGAATCGAATCAAAATGTAAATGAATCATGATATCAATATTCGTATTGGATTTGTTTACTAAACGAATCGAATACGAATATTCGTTTAAACGTTACATTATTTAATGACACAAATTAACATAATTTATTTACATTATTTTTCATAAATGTATACATATGAAATACACAATTCATAATTTATTAAAAATATCTCACCAGATAGGCAATGTTAATTTTCTATGATAACTGACAATGATTTATCAAACCTTAATTGAAAAAATAATAACTAATAAAGTAAAATAATAAAATGAATCATAGACGAATAAATGAATTATTGAGCTTAAATTCGTATTCAATTCGTTTTGATAAACGAATCGAATCGAATTGACCTAATTATTAAATGAATTTATTTTTTCAAATCCATATTCGTTTTAAAGCGAATCGAATCGAACGAATAAATGAATTCTAACTCAAATTGCTACCCCTAGAATTTAATGGATAATTATAGAAAAAAAAATATAAGGATGTATTAAGAAATTATGAAAAAAATTTGTTACTTTAATAAATAAATAAAATACAGGATGCTAGGCTCCTACCTAATCAGTCAAAGTAGTACAACTTGACAAATTGAAAAAATAATAATAATATTTGAGATACAAAACATCTTTAGTAGAATCTAATACTTGGTAACTTAAAATAATAAAATTTATTCAAGGTGCATATATTTGACTAGTCAGGGTGTTCAATTATGAAATTCATTTGTTTTATATCAGTGCGTTGAAATTCAGAGATACGATATAAAGGCATCTGTAATTGCTGAGAATTTGATGCATTGACTTGCAATAACAAAGGCTTTTATTATTAATCAATTCTGATACTCATAGTCACCCTAACTTATCCCCAATCTTAAAAGATTTTTGTCGAGTTTTTAAAATAAAATCTCTGTCAATAAAATCATATTATATATTTAAATATTAATTTAAGTATACTTTAATATACTTTTATTACTTTCAATTTGATGAATACAGCATCATTTCACATTAGATAATAAAATTTAGAGGGAACTGGCATTTTGATCTTATTTTAAAATTCTTTTTACCAATTAAGTGTTTTATAAGCTTTTTTTCTTTTTTTCTTTTTGGAAAAGAGAATTCATTCCATAGGAACAAAAATTACACAAGAGATTAACTCCACCCAAGAAGAATTTTTTATTTTTTATTTTACTCAAAAAGTAATTCTAAATTTGCGGGAAGCATTATTAACATGCCTTTTATATATATATATATATATATTCATATTCAACATTTATCTTCCTAAAATTAGGGGTGACAAAACGAATTGAAGAATCAAATTTTTATCGAATCATAAACGAATTGAATCAAAATATGATGAATTTATTTACAAAGAATGACTCAACAAATATAGAAAATATTAATTTTTATGTATTAATTGATAATAACTTCTCGAAACTTAATTGACAAATAATAATAATTAGTAAAGGAAAATAAAAAAAAAATCCAAAATGAATAAGCGAATTAGTGAGCTTAAATTCCTATTCGATTTGTTTAATAAACGAATTAAATCTAATTGACCAATTTATTAAACTCATCTATTTTTTCAAATCTATATTTACTTTAAAATGAATCGACGAATAAACGAATCTCAATTCAAATTACCACCCTTACATAAAGTGTCACATAAGTTTTTTCCTTTTTTAATTTAAAAAATATAAATCTGATTCATAATTATATTTATAATTTTTAAATTTTATTTAACCCCCATAAAAAAAAATGGACCCACGCGAGTAATAATAATATTTGTATTGAAAATCCTAATGATTTATGTCCAGCTCAGCACAATCAACATCCATAATTTCCATTTTCCACATGGCAAAAAGTCAATGACTGAAGTGAGAATCTTAAGACAGCTTTGAATTTGTAATGAGAATAAATTTTCAATTATAAAAAACCATGAGTTAAACTAACAGTATCAGAAATACATCTGCAAAATGTGAAGTGTATATTATAAACAAAAATGATAAACATACAATTTTTTTTCCCGAATTTTTTTCATACTCCCTCACTGTTGCTACAGTGAGTTATTGTAGCTTACTGTAGCCACAATGAGAGAGTATGGAAAAAATTATGGAAAAAAATTTGTATGTATTATAAAACCAAACTAATAAAGAACAAATAAATTGCAACTTTAAGTACCTTAAAGGCAGGGTCATGGTCAAAGACCTGTATTCTGAGATAATCTACAAGCTTTTCCAGTCTTTTTATTTTTTATTTTTATTATTATTATTTTTTATATTAAGTGAGATTGGTATATGAATATTTCGACGTTATTATATCATATAATTTTTTCGGGTCAACAAGCACAAAATTGAGAAAAGGAGAAGCATTATCTATCATTCAGCAAACTAGTACTTAATTAAGTGGTGGTGTAAATGACACCATAACTTGTACATGACCATGTGAAATGCATCAAATCTGACTGGAGGTGAACTCCTTTGAAAGTGCTTATGGAACTTGACCAAACACTGCAGGACTAATTATTGATAATTGATTGCAAGCCATTCTTGTTGAAATGGAAATGGAAGCAATTCTCAAATAAAGAATGCTTCAATTTATAATTGTATTGATATAGTGGAGTGTGGATATTTTATGTCACATTCCAATAAATTCAGGACGTGACCGATATGAGACAGT